>VYZU01050012.1:11808-26299 GCA_013401355.1 Ceyx cyanopectus
TGATCCATGGAGTTGTTCTTCCCCAGATGCAGCACCTTACACTTGCTCTTGTTAAATTGCATTAAATTTTTCCCTGCCCAGCTCTCCAGTCTGTCCCGGTCTCTCTGGATGGCAGCACAGCCTGCTGCTGTGTCAGCCACTCCTCCCAGTTTGGTGTCATCAGCAAACTTGCTGAGGGTACCCATCTCTTCCCACTGGAACCAATGTTAGCAATGATAGCCTGCACTGTTAACTTGGTACTGGGCCAAGGAGAGTCTTGGTAAGCACTGCTCATAAGCAAATCTGAAAAGACATCTAACTTAATTAGTAGTATCTTTAAATTGCTTTTTTTAAAGATACATACCTTACCTGTTGACCTCTTTATCCAGCTGTTTATCCACTAAATGGCCTGATAGGCAGAAGCTCTGAGCTGTTATCATTAGTACTAATTGCTTGCGCTACATTTAGAAACAAGTAAGAGAGGTAACAGGCCCTTCCACAGAGCAATAGAGAAAGTGAAAGGATATCTGAGCTGCTTTATTAACTAAAACTGCTGTTCAAATCAATTTGCAGAACACGGAAAGAACCTTAGATATAGTTCTGAAGCAGGAGGCCATCTTCAAAGAGCAAAAGAAAGAAAAAGCAGCTCTTATTTTGCAGCTGAAGAAAGACACAGAAGAACAAAAAGCAAAGCTACAAAGGGTCATAAAACAGGTTTGTATATTCGTTCATTAATGGCAACTTCTAACTTTATAGTGATAGACAGTAATGTGGCTAAAAGCAAATAATTTAAACTTGGCAGGTTTCTGAAAAAGTGCTGCATTTTCATAACTGCAGTGATTTAAAAGTATTTGTGTTAAGTGTTCCAGACTATCCAGAGAAATTCAAGCTGAGAAGAAAACTTCAACAGAAACACAGGAAGAAAGAGACATTGATCTTCGTGAGCTGAAAAACTTCAACAGAACCATTGACAAATTGATAGCTGATGTTCTAAAAGCAAATCCTGATTTAGTTACAGCCTTTCAAATGTACTTTCACCAGGTGAGACTGCCAGTCTACTGCCACCAAAATCTTAATTGATAACTCTAAGTGCACTGACATTGTGACATACACACCTTATGTACTGTGTTGAGTTATGGGCTTCTCACAAGAAAGACATTTAGCTGCTGGAGTGAGTTCAGAGAAGGGCAACCAAGCTGGTGAAGGGTCTGGAAAACAAGTCCTGTGAGAGGCTGAGGGAATTGAGATTGGTTTGAAAGAAGCTGAGGGGAGATTGTATAGCTCTCTACAGCTGTCTGAAAGGAGGTTGTAGTGAGGTGGGTGCAGCTTCTTCTCTCAAGTAAATACTAACACTGAAAATACTAACACTACTGGAAAGGGCCTGACATTGCACCAGGGAAGGTTTAGACCAGGTATTTGGAAGGATTTCCTTACTGAAAAAGTTGTCAGGTGCTGGAACAAGGATACCCAGAGAGGTGTTCCAAAAATGTGTAGATGAGGCACATTAGGTGGTGCTCTAGGATCATGTGGGGTTGTTTGGGTTAACAGTTGGACACTGGTCTTGGAGATCTTTTCCAACCATGACAATTCTGTGCATGTCTTTCAAAGGCAACTCCTAAATTCAACAATGAACTATACTTACGGTAAAATATGCTCATCCTCTTTGAACAGCCCTTCAAATGCAAAATTTTGAACTGTCCTGATATGCCCAGTTCTAGTATATAACCAACAAGTCAACTTTATTTTTTTTTCTTTCTGAATTTTTAGTCTAATTTAGAGCTTCCTACAATTACTTCTGCTGATGGCAGTCAGAGTTCTCAATCATCATCCACACGAAGCTCACGAGCGTCTACCAGGTAAGTGCTAGCAATGATTTTAGATTTCTTCTGTTTTAAAGTTAAGTTTAAACCAGCAAAATTAGTCCCTAAATTACAATTCCTCACTCTTGAAGGTCTTCTCATCGTGCCTCCACTTTCTGAACATGCTATAAAATCTCCCATTTCTCTCACCTTTAAGGTTACTAGATTTTTCTAGCACACAATTTCTTCAGCCTCCATCAGTTTAAAATAAAACTAATTACAGGATAATTACATTTACTTTTGTTAATTGTGTTCTAATAAGTTCTCTTTATAGAATCATAGATATTAGGGGTTGGAAGGGACCTAGAAGATCATCTAGTCCAACCCCCTGCCTGAGCAGGATCATCTAGACTAAGTCACCCAGGAACAGATCCAGGCGGGTCTTAAGTGTTTCCAGAGATGGAGACTCCACAACCTCCCTGGGCAGCCTGTTCCAGAGCTCTGTCACCCTCACTGAGAAAAAGTTCTTCCTTACAAGCACAAGTTAAAGCTCCGGCCACACTGTGCACGTAGTAGTCTGTGTTCTGTTTCCTAATTACATAGGGCAGACAGACTTATACGTTTTAGTGATGCCTTTTTTGCCTGTTCAACGTACAATCAACTAAAAGTGCATGTAACACACTGAACTGGTTATGAGTAACATAGCCACAGGTTACTGAAGTGATTAGTGGTAATGTCTCCAAAGACCTTTGCAAAAGATTTCCCCTAGAATGAACACTGTTGCTGGGTGGCTTTACTGTAAACCCCATTAGCAGCAATATTTTAGAGATGGGGATTTCTAGATGCTGATGAGTGAATTTCTGTCTTTCAGATCCTCAAGAAGTTCAAGTTCAAGGTCTAGTCAAACTTTGTCACTCAAAGTCATTGACCTGAGCTTGCCTATTGACGCTCCTGCAGAAGCAGCTGCTGTTGATTCACAGCCATCCAGCAGAGCTAGCAGCTCCTGGAGTTGTAAAAGCAAAGAAAGTCTTAAGTAATCTTCTGAAGGCCCTAGTAAAGCCTTTGCACTAGTTAAGGCTTTTTAACTGATTCATCTGTAACTTAACTTACTAATGTATACTGGCAACTTTAGTATAAATTTCTAACAGAAAAATGTATGTTCTAACTTTCTTCTACATTATGCAGTAAATTATCTAGGAGAAACATAAAGAATATGTTTTGTATCAGTTATTACACTTTAAATTACTTCCTCATTTTGCTGTTGGAGAAATAAAGATCTGCAAAACCCTTCAGAAGTTATTAGGTCACTTGTCTTATAAAGAAAAGGAGAGAAATGTTAATTTTTATAAATAGTTATATTCACTGCTGCAAAATAGTTTTAGCCTACATTGCAACAACCCAGGAAAGAAAACATATGCTTCATTTCAAGATCGACCTTGACTAGTAATCAAACAGTCTTTGATCATATTTTAATTGAAAGACGATAGCATGTGATTAAAGTCAGTAAAATGTTACTTTTGTATTCACGTAATAACTTTCTTGGAACTGATCTTATCCGTGGAATTACATGGAAAACTTGCAGCTGNTTCTCTCACCTTTAAGGTTACTAGATTTTTCTAGCACACAATTTCTTCAGCCTCCATCAGTTTAAAATAAAACTAATTACAGGATAATTACATTTACTTTTGTTAATTGTGTTCTAATAAGTTCTCTTTATAGAATCATAGATATTAGGGGTTGGAAGGGACCTAGAAGATCATCTAGTCCAACCCCCTGCCTGAGCAGGATCATCTAGACTAAGTCACCCAGGAACAGATCCAGGCGGGTCTTAAGTGTTTCCAGAGATGGAGACTCCACAACCTCCCTGGGCAGCCTGTTCCAGAGCTCTGTCACCCTCACTGAGAAAAAGTTCTTCCTTACAAGCACAAGTTAAAGCTCCGGCCACACTGTGCACGTAGTAGTCTGTGTTCTGTTTCCTAATTACATAGGGCAGACAGACTTATACGTTTTAGTGATGCCTTTTTTGCCTGTTCAACGTACAATCAACTAAAAGTGCATGTAACACACTGAACTGGTTATGAGTAACATAGCCACAGGTTACTGAAGTGATTAGTGGTAATGTCTCCAAAGACCTTTGCAAAAGATTTCCCCTAGAATGAACACTGTTGCTGGGTGGCTTTACTGTAAACCCCATTAGCAGCAATATTTTAGAGATGGGGATTTCTAGATGCTGATGAGTGAATTTCTGTCTTTCAGATCCTCAAGAAGTTCAAGTTCAAGGTCTAGTCAAACTTTGTCACTCAAAGTCATTGACCTGAGCTTGCCTATTGACGCTCCTGCAGAAGCAGCTGCTGTTGATTCACAGCCATCCAGCAGAGCTAGCAGCTCCTGGAGTTGTAAAAGCAAAGAAAGTCTTAAGTAATCTTCTGAAGGCCCTAGTAAAGCCTTTGCACTAGTTAAGGCTTTTTAACTGATTCATCTGTAACTTAACTTACTAATGTATACTGGCAACTTTAGTATAAATTTCTAACAGAAAAATGTATGTTCTAACTTTCTTCTACATTATGCAGTAAATTATCTAGGAGAAACATAAAGAATATGTTTTGTATCAGTTATTACACTTTAAATTACTTCCTCATTTTGCTGTTGGAGAAATAAAGATCTGCAAAACCCTTCAGAAGTTATTAGGTCACTTGTCTTATAAAGAAAAGGAGAGAAATGTTAATTTTTATAAATAGTTATATTCACTGCTGCAAAATAGTTTTAGCCTACATTGCAACAACCCAGGAAAGAAAACATATGCTTCATTTCAAGATCGACCTTGACTAGTAATCAAACAGTCTTTGATCATATTTTAATTGAAAGACGATAGCATGTGATTAAAGTCAGTAAAATGTTACTTTTGTATTCACGTAATAACTTTCTTGGAACTGATCTTATCCGTGGAATTACATGGAAAACTTGCAGCTGAGGTACCCACAGTGCAGTCTGCAGGTCTCACTGTGAACAAGCACAACGTTTCCAACCACTGCCTTCCAGCTACATATAAAGCAAACACCTACCATCAAAAAACCCAGACAATAAACAAAAGGACCACACTTGAACTTACCTAGACAATAAACACTACTTTACAACTGTTGTCAGGGGTTTTTTTTGTGGGTTTATTTTTTTGTTGTTGGTGGTTTGTTGTTGGGGTTTTCTGTTTGTTTGGTTCTTTTGTTGTTGTTTGTTTTCTGTTTTAAGGGGTTTTTTGTATGTTTTGTTTGTTTGGGGTGAGGGGTTTTTTGTTCTGGTTTTGGTTTTTTGTTTTTTTTTACACATTACTAGAATAATGTGTTCAATACATTTAAAGACCATAATACATTAACAGAAATCAAGACACAATTAAGAAAAAAATAAGAAAATTTAATGATCTAAGGAGCTATATACATTGATGGCACATAACTATTATTCAGTTATCCCCTTTCTGTAGATGGAAGTTTGATACAAAAATATCAACAGTCAATAGCACCCCAAGGGATGAGAAAAAACAAACAAAAAACTGTTGCTAAAGTGCATATTTGATGTGAGTTACAGCTACCTATAGTTCAGGGTTATCAAAGGATTTCAACCCAGACAGAGAATATCAAACAGGAATATCCCAAATCAAAAGCACAGAAAACTTAGATTTTAAATAATAACTCATATTTTATGTAAGATATTCTTGCATCTGTTTCCACCATAAAAATATTTAAGAATTATTCTTTGACCATTTGCAAGATGAAAAAAAATTATCACTCTTCCTCCAGAGATACTAAAAGTTCATTTAACTACCTCATCAGAATAGTGTTTTCTTAGGTACTTTGCTGTTTCTTCTGCTTACTTCCTTTTTCCCTCTCAAACTCAGCTATTTGATTGAATATGTTAACTAAGTTCTGAGGCAGGTTTCTTTTACCACTACTTTCTGTTTCTACTGTATCACTTAAAGGCATTTCTTCATCTGGTTCCTCTGTTTTATTAGTCTCCTCATAACTTCTTCTATTCTTATATTCACTTTCNTTTTGTGGGTTTATTTTTTTGTTGTTGGTGGTTTGTTGTTGGGGTTTTCTGTTTGTTTGGTTCTTTTGTTGTTGTTTGTTTTCTGTTTTAAGGGGTTTTTTGTATGTTTTGTTTGTTTGGGGTGAGGGGTTTTTTGTTCTGGTTTTGGTTTTTTGTTTTTTTTTACACATTACTAGAATAATGTGTTCAATACATTTAAAGACCATAATACATTAACAGAAATCAAGACACAATTAAGAAAAAAATAAGAAAATTTAATGATCTAAGGAGCTATATACATTGATGGCACATAACTATTATTCAGTTATCCCCTTTCTGTAGATGGAAGTTTGATACAAAAATATCAACAGTCAATAGCACCCCAAGGGATGAGAAAAAACAAACAAAAAACTGTTGCTAAAGTGCATATTTGATGTGAGTTACAGCTACCTATAGTTCAGGGTTATCAAAGGATTTCAACCCAGACAGAGAATATCAAACAGGAATATCCCAAATCAAAAGCACAGAAAACTTAGATTTTAAATAATAACTCATATTTTATGTAAGATATTCTTGCATCTGTTTCCACCATAAAAATATTTAAGAATTATTCTTTGACCATTTGCAAGATGAAAAAAAATTATCACTCTTCCTCCAGAGATACTAAAAGTTCATTTAACTACCTCATCAGAATAGTGTTTTCTTAGGTACTTTGCTGTTTCTTCTGCTTACTTCCTTTTTCCCTCTCAAACTCAGCTATTTGATTGAATATGTTAACTAAGTTCTGAGGCAGGTTTCTTTTACCACTACTTTCTGTTTCTACTGTATCACTTAAAGGCATTTCTTCATCTGGTTCCTCTGTTTTATTAGTCTCCTCATAACTTCTTCTATTCTTATATTCACTTTCAGTTTTATGCTGGTCACTGTCGTAGCTTTTATCACGTTCACGGAAATAGGTGCTAGAATAGGACCTGTACCTTCCCACTGACTTGCCAGAATAGTCAGACCCTGCTGGAGATGTGCAATACCTGACTTGACCTGAACCATGTTTCTTATAATGCTCTTTTCTTCCCTCTACACCCCTTTCTACTCTCTTAAAATAATGCATCCTGGGTTTATCATCTGACTTATGGTATGAACCTGAAGAAACCCTCCAGCTAGAGAAAAATCTATCTGTTCTACCATATTTTTCTGTTTTGCTACTACTTGGCAGAGTTTTAGAGCTACTGTAAGAATCTCTTGAATCTTCAGACCTACCTCCAAAAGTGTCTTCATCATCACCTGAAGTCCTCGAAAAAGAACCGTGTCTGTCTTTCTCCTTTCCCTCTGTTTTTGGACACACTACGCTGTCCTGCCTTTCCAGCAGTTTTTCCACTTCAAAACTTTGGTTAAGAAAGGAAGCAGAGGTATCAGCTGGAGGCGAATACCACTCCTCCTTCCTAATCTGATCTTTATAATGGGAAGAAGCTCTAGATGAGCATTTTTTTAAGCTGCGGGCAGACTCGGATCTATTCCGACGCTTTTTCCTACATTTCTTTTGGTCAGAGGAAGACGAGGAAGAAGAAATTGATACATCTGATGAAGAATCACTTGATGAAGAGGAGGAAGAAGAGGAGGAGGAAGTTGATACTTTCCTTTTCTTCTTCAACCTAGAAAAATGTAATGAACCTGTGAGAATCTTCAGTATCATGCAAAAATTATATGTAGAAAGCAAACCTGTACTCCCCAGAGGATGAGACTGGCCTCTGAGGCATGAATGGAAACTTAGCCTGACCTGGCAAGACAATTTAAAATGTAATTTCTTTAACAAAAAAATTTGAGTCCATATAGTTATAAAAGGCATCCTTCCCAGTTTAGTATGGCATTACATCTTGCAAGTACTTCACATTGCAAAGTATTCATTGAACAACTTCTCTTCCAAATATATACCCATTAAAGGTGGTAATGCAGTAAAGGATACTAACCACAAGCTAATCTGGAGTTAAGTTTCCTGCTGGACAATCTGTTTGGAACTGTATTCTTCATAGTCTGATCTACACTCATTGCCACGTAATCAGTATACTGAATATAAGTGTTACCTTTTTTCTTCTTTTAAGAGCTTACGCAATTTTTCTGCACTGGTTTCTACTTTCTTTTCTTTCTGTCTCTCTTCTTTGGCAGCTTGTTTCTCCTTCATTTCCAAAGATTTCTTTTTTGAACCCAGGCATCATAAAGAAGTTATATCAGAAGTGTTAACACCAGTATTTTTCCCCATGCCCCCAACCCCATTCAAATGTATAATTACATCAGGGATATTTTACCAGGATTCCCAGATTAAAAATTAATATTGTTCAGGAGTTTGGAATTGGCCATTGTGATAGTCAGGTTTACATTAAAGACCATATTGCAGTTTTTATTCCATTAAAAATATATATTTGACCAGCCATTGGAGTAGTACCAGTGATCCAGTGCACCATGAAGCATGGAGCCCAAAAGGTATAGACAGAATATACAAGAAAAACACAGTATTACCAACATGTTGAAAAGAAGGAAAAAAAAAAACAAAACAAACAAAACCAGAGAGAAAGGTTTTGAGGGACAGTATCATTATCATAGTTTCCATGGCAGAACCCATTTTAAAGTGTATTCAAGTTTGCCATGTTTGAATACAAACCGTGTTGTACCAATTTCACAGAGCGGTTTGATGCATAGTTTACGTTAGATACCATGTCCCAAGGGTTTGTTGGTGATGAGCAGCACCAGATGTCAGATATGGCAGCAGCAGTCCAATTCAGAGGAAAATGCATTGGAGAAAAACACATAATCAGTATTACAGGAAAACACACTTCAGTTTCAGCCATACAACACAACACTGAACATATTGAACTTAGGTATTAAAATACAGGTAAATGCAGAATAACATCTCACCAGATGAATAATCCTTAAACTACTTGAGTCTATTAGAGATCAGACATGTGCCATCTACAGCCCTGAAGAGGGGCTCTATTCATATTCAGAATCAACAAGACAACCAACTTTCACTTTCAAAATTTAGCAACTGTCTTCCCAGCTAAAGGAAGCCTTAACTGCACTTGAGGTTAACCTCATGGTTGTAACTGGCTGCATCACTTACCCATTATACCAGGAAAATGCTAAAGCCAGGTAAAATTTATCTCCTAGCTGCTGAGAATATTCTTTCTCATTTTAATTGAGACTGACACCACTTTCTAATACAGCCCAGTGTGGGTAGTGCTCAAATGCCATACAATGGCTTATCTATGTGTAGTTTGGTTTCATTAAGTAGATTGTCCTATCTCCTCTTCTCCCTTCTTTCAACACAACCTGTCAGCATTATGGCTCCACCAACTGAAGAAGTGTTGATTAGGACCATCTACCCCACTCTATGCACTTCCTTACATGCAGAAGCATAGAACAAAACAAGCCTTTTCCTCAGGGTTCTAATTTTACTCTCTGGAAGTCAACACAAGTAAAAGAGGCAAATAAAAAAGACAATTCAAATTAGCACAGAGACCCACCAAGGCTCAGCTGGGAAAAATGCTGCATGCAAGAGAAGAGACAAAAAAAAAAAGGAAGCAGAGAAGAAAGCTAAGATACACAGACTGCCTGCCCACCCTCCACCTCCTGCTGCTTTCCTTTAAATCACTCCTTAATTTCCCCCCTTAAGTGATTCTCCTATGAGTTAATTTTGGCTGCTGTTACTCCATCTTTTCATAATTACATCAAAAGCCAAGGCCAGTGGGATGACATACAGTGTTATTTGGCTTAAGTGTTTCATACTTTGCATGTTTGTATTCAATGGAACATTTTAATTTAACATTATGAATCATGCTTGTGTGATGCAATATTGTTATCCTTGCTTTAGCTGACAGGATTAGCAGACTTCGCTGTTTAGCTTAGAGTTTGCAGGCTTTGCTCTATCCTGTCTCCACTGTTTGTCATTTCTTAACCATCCTGTTCAAAACAGTGGAGTGATCAAGAGGTACGTTTGGTACATTTGGTACAGCCATAATGCTCACTTTAAAAAATTTACTGTGGAGAAGGGAAGCAGAGGATAAGACAAACCATTAAGTTACACTTTCCCTGTTCAAAAGTCCTAATATGATTTTTGGTGTTCATTTTATGTCATTGAGATAACTAAATGAAGAGAAAGTAAAGAATCACCTGGATATGCTTATGGAGTTTCGTTAGAGCCTCTTCTGCTTCCTGAAAAGTCTCATCCAAACTTAAGGCTTTTTTATAGTAATTCTCAGCATTTAGCAGTTTGTCTTCCTCTTCCAGTCTAAAAGTCAAGTGATAATTCCATATACAGTTAAGCCACAGATAGTGATAAGTTTTTCTTTTTAGTACTACCATTCTTATTTGCACTGACACTACCACTGTGTGACACTACCACTATCACCCTCCAAGCCTTATCTGTCATCTTACCCCACCTAAGAAAACAAACAAAAAAATTTGACAGGTTTTTGCCTCCTGATCATCATTACTAATACCATTCTTTGAAATTTTAATTCCAGTTTCAAAAATACCATCTCTCTCTTCTTAACATGGAGCTTAAAAGAAATCTATTCCCTGAACACTCAAAAGTAATATGTTACAGTGGTTAACTGGTATTTCAGTAGAGTAACAGAACAACATTTTTTACAAATATTTTCTTTAAAAAACAAAACAACCAACTTACTGGAAAACACTGAAACATTTCACAAGACTTTATGCAAGTTTGGTATTCTACCAGTGAAATGGTATCAAGGATTAAACCTCAAATACTTTGCCAGGCTTTTTAACTGGGATAGAGGATAAAGTGTGAAAAACAAATGCACAAGAAGGTATATTTCCAAACACTTTTTTTTTTCCCTTTTTATTTTTTAAACACATAGCCAGGAAGGAAAGATCCCAGTGTATGTCCTTACTAGCCTGGTACTAGAAAAATATTATGAAAAAAACAGTTATCAAGCAAAACCAACCCAACTGCCAACACTTACTGCCCGCCTCTTTCCACCAGCGTCTGACAGAGGTATTTTCTTGCATTTCTGTGAGTAGGACAGTTCTCTAAAGCAATTTCAAAGTCACCTATGGCTTTGTTCAGACTTCCTTTTGTTGCATACCTAGAACAAGAGAAAAAAAAAAAAAGTCACACTGATTTCAGTGAGGTTTCTTTTTGACAAAGTAGAAATCCTAATGGAACTAGCAGACTTACAGAGCTCCACGTGCTACCAAAGCTTCAACATTTTCTGGATCAATTTCCAAAGCCTTGTTGTACTCATTCATGGCATCCACATGGCGCCCAAGCTTAAAATAATCAACCCCAGCCTTCACACTAGAGAAAAATATTTGAGAAGTGTTATGCACAGTTAGCCTATGAAGATCATACGCTGTTAATTAGTCACAAATTATGATTCCAAACAAGTGATAGATAACAGAAACTGACCTCTTTATCATATATTTAACAGTAACATTTCAAATTAATGATAGACATAATTACACAATAATATATTGTCTTTATTCCAAAATCGTAATGCACTGGAGAGTATTCTTCAGACACTGCTACTACATTACACTGTTTTTCATTTGTGGAATGAATATTTAAGCAATATTCTACATAAAACTCTTTGTGTGACCTACCACCATTAAACTGGAACAGGCTTAATTATACCCAAATCTAAATATCACTATCACACCAATAACATGAGGCGAGATGAGTAGATGGTACACAGTGAACAAGTTAACCCCAAACTCAAATATTTGGAGGTTTTATACTTCATATTATCTGAATCGTTCTTCTACATTTGCCAAAAGATTAACTTACTGGAAGAGAACTGATATGAGATGAATTTCAGGACTTTTCCTTACAGACTTTTAAAAGAATTAAAATTTATATGTAACATTATAAGCAACTTTTTCCGCAATTAATCAAGGTTACACTATTGCTTTAAGAAAACAACTGCTTTGTTGGCATAGAACCCAGAAATTCAGTGGCTTCTCTCAAATGTATTTTTTTTTTTGCTAGTAGATTCAATAAAAGTTTTTCCACAAAAAAAATATGTTCTAAGGAGAAAAGTCAGTCTTACTTCTGCCTCTTCCACTCTGGAGCATGCCCAAATATGCTGCATAGCACAAAAGAAACAGCACCTATACAGAGCTGCTGTTCCAAATGCAGCCAAGGAAATACATTTTATTTTTCAAAGACACCAAGTGCACTTCTTCAATCTACAGTCTGAGGCTTAAATGATGTGAAAATTAGTAATAGGTCATTCAATGACCAATTATAAAATAGAAAATTGGGTACTTGGTATTGTCACAAATCTTGCTCTCAGGCCATCAATGGGCCAGTATATTATAAATATTCTAAGAAGTTCTCCCTTAAATGTGATGTATATTTTAGAACTGAATCTCCATACTTTATCATTTACCCACTTAGGAGTTCAGGTAACTTTCAAGAAGATCATCTTGTTTGGTGGAAAGCTGGTTCAATGTGTATTTTCTTCTAAGAAATATAACCTAATGTAGCCTAACATTACCCGATAATAAGCTCTGCTGAGGCAAAGCATTACGCACCATTTCAAGGCCCAAGATGCAGACTGCTTTTTCCTCAATGCAGGGGCAAAATCTTCTTCATTGAAATTTTTACTTTAAAGGAAAAAAAAAAAAAATAACAAAAAAACCCCAGACATTAATTTTGCCTTCTAAGCCTACAAAACTAAATTTAGAATATATAATGTCATTGAAATAAGCTGAAATATGATCTATACAATGTCTTACTACACCTTACTTCTCTCCCTCAGACAGGAACGTTCTTTCATATTTCTGAAACCCAACACATTCTAAAAGTGCTAAACTTAACTAGTATAGCTGCAGTACATTTAACAAAAATACACCATAGTTCACACCTGCTTTGGGGTCTAATATACATACAGGGCTCACAGCAAGTCATTGCATACATTTGAGCCTGTTTTAGTAAAGAGGCCAGCTCTACTAGTAAAATAAGCAATGTGAATAAATATCTGACAGAAGACATTAAAATAGATGTCCTGCATTTCAAGTCAAAGATGTCAGCAAGATCTAAGCAATAAATTCCTCAAGTATTTGGTTTCAAACATGTTGTGTGGTAAGGTAGGTGTCTTCTTACTTAGAGCAGCAGAATTTCAAATGTAAATTTCTTACTCTAAAGGAGTTTCCTTTTAATTATTTAAGGACACACAAGCTGCAGTCATGCAAATCAAAATGAAAAAGGTTTAAGTCTAAGTAGTCTACGACTCCCACTCAGAAGTCTATTTCAGTGGATTAGAATAATCTCCACAAAGCTACAGGATAGGAACAATGTAAAAACCACTTACATTTGAAGACTTCTCAGCAAAGACGGTGGATTCGATTCACTCAGTCCTAGTTTTTCTGCTAAATACTCAACTAATGATGGATTAGCAAATCCTGGGGAACGATGCAAAACCTCTTCAAAAGTCTCTGCTGTATTTGCAACTTCCATGCTTCGCCTTCAAGAAATCAGCAATGTACACAAACACCAGCTCACAGGCACTATACTCAATTTTATGATGCTTAAGAACAAAATGGTGTGTATTTGTATTTAATACTGGTCACACAATGTTCTCTTACACGGGAATGTATTTTCCTACTATTTAACAACATTTATAACCCTTTAGCCTAAGTGAGCTTTTGAAACCCATTTTGGCACCCATCTAGGTATCTCCAGGGCATACAAAATCATTACAAAAAAAGCAGAGACAGTTGTGTCCTTCTGTCTTCTGTGGAAATTTTAAAACTTTAAGAATTTCATATTCCAGTCTCCCCAGGTTGTTTCTGGTGTTTTTGGATTTGTCTGGGTTGTTTTCTTTAGTTTGGTCAGTATTTTTGTTATTGTTGTTAACACAGTCCCACAGTGAGAGATACACCTCCCTGCTTTTTGCTTTCCTTCATTTTTGGAATGATGCTAAAAGATCAACCACACCTGACATATCTAGAAACAATTACGTTAAAAAGAGATGAACAACAGAAAATATGCAATAATCCAATTAAATCAGAAACTCCATCAACAAATGTAAAAGCAGTCTGAAATCTCTTCACACTGAATGTACCTTGCAAGTACAGTTGAAAAACTTGTTCTTACTTATAATGCAATGGGAAGTCATCAGAAGTAATTACGCCTAGTTTTGTACTGGAAAGACTTGGTGGAAGAGCTGAGCTGTAAAGTGACACCGTGAGCTTCTCATGGTAACGATCAATGTCCTTGATTGCAGCTACAGAAATAATAAAAGTTAGGATAAACTTACAGAAATGTCTCAAAACCGAACCAAACAGATTTTTTACAACTTTTGCAGCTACTTGCCTCGAATAAGGTCTCCGGTTTGATAATAAGATAAAGGATCTCCATGGTTGCTTTGAGGAGGAACATCTCTCAAAGGACAAAGAGCCTACAATAAAAGAATTAATATTATAAACAAAGCCAAAATATGGGAGTTTTTTTCTCCCCAAGATTAAGCTAGAAGAACAGTAATATAATCTTAATGCACACATCAGAGATGTGATAGTTAAAAGCATGGGTTGAGTTCAAATAAAAAATTATGCATCCATAAATTTTGAACATTTAAGCTGAAAAGCAATAAATAATATGAATCATAAAACAGTGACTGATGACTCAGCAAAGCTTTAGCTTTCCACGAATTCAAGATACCACCCAACACCCCAAA
>VYZU01050013.1:11163-24776 GCA_013401355.1 Ceyx cyanopectus
TAATAATAATAATAGGAAAAATATATATTTCATTAAGACACTATAAAACAACTCAGGATTGCCATTAGTTGGTTTTTTAATCTCATAGTGCACCTGTAGGTCCAGTTCTTCTCTAAGAATCTTAGAAGTGTCCAATATTCTGCAACCTGGGGACATGCTTCTATTATTGTTATCAACAAAGATATTCCAAGTGGAACTTCATTGACAAAAACTGCATGTGGGAGCTGGAGAAGGTTCTTGGAGAACTACTTGTTCCTAATTTAGTATCCCACTCTGATCTACCAGAAATCTGATTCATTAATCTTTTAGATGTATTGGAAAATCCTATTTTAATAACCACGGGAGAATAGAAATGGTAGAGGGTTCTGTGATTATGATTGATCTTTCTTAGGTAATCTTTNGGACACACATGTCAAACCAACAAAAAGTTAAACAGTATTAGCTGAGAAGATATCCTCCTTTTAGTGAGCTCTGATGTAGACAGGCATGAATACAGAGACATCATAACAGTTCATTTTTGAGTTAAATGCAATTTTTGCTATTATAGTGAGGTAAATGTAATTAATCTCTTCTGGAGTACATAAGTAGACACTGTCTAGGACTACAGGGCACGTGTATTTTTCTGTTTAGTTCACTGCATGTCAGTAACTGATATCACACTAGAAGTCTATGTTATATTCAGCCACCAATTTCAACAACAGAATGAGTANAAGATATTCCAAGTGGAACTTCATTGACAAAAACTGCATGTGGGAGCTGGAGAAGGTTCTTGGAGAACTACTTGTTCCTAATTTAGTATCCCACTCTGATCTACCAGAAATCTGATTCATTAATCTTTTAGATGTATTGGAAAATCCTATTTTAATAACCACGGGAGAATAGAAATGGTAGAGGGTTCTGTGATTATGATTGATCTTTCTTAGGTAATCTTTGGAAGACACTCTATTAAATTATGTTGATCGACTGTATTTGAGTTTGTAATGTTCAATTATTTTTTTTAAGGGTTCCAAACTCTGGATTGCTGTCGATTAGCATTGTTATAAATGGATATAAATATGTTCCACAAACCGTAGCAAATTGAACTTTGAGATTTTTGTCAGAGAAATGATTCCTAAATCAATTATTCATAAGTAGTTCAAATGATGATGAAGTTTAATGCAATGCCTACTCAACAGAAGCAGCTATTGAGAAAGCCTTCTTTGAACTGTCAGTTTGCCTTGTTTCATGAAAATTCTAAATTGATTAGTGGCCAGATTGCTCTGATTTTCTATTATATTTCATTGTTTTTGCTTACGTGCCTTATATTTCGTTTTCTGGCATATATTTCAGTTATGGATTTTCATGAATTTGGCAAGAGAAGACCAAATAATTCTTTTCCATTGTGGCTGTAGCCAAGGGGGGGATCCTTTCAAATGGAAACTGCCTAGAATTTTTAGCATTGTCTTCCACTTCCCTGGAAAGCTTCCGTTCCTTCTAAACAGAGGAGATGTAGGGATCCCTACAAGACAAAAAACTTCATGGCTTGTTTTAGGAGTAGTTGTGAGGCCATTATCTAGAAGTCAGCTACCCTTCAAAAACTCTCTGGTGTTTGGTCTCAATCTCCATTTTGACTATTTCAGAAAGCAGTATTAAGTTGTCCCTCCTGTGTCTCACAGCAAGCACTGTGATAACAAAATAGTGCCAGTGGATCTCTGAGGGCAGGTGACAAAAAGATCAATAGCGTGGCAAGAAAAGGTGAAGGTGTCATTGCACTTATCATCCCCTCTACCCCTGGTCATGTAGGAGTGAGAACCTCATTTGTTCTTAAAAACAGTAGAATTTGAAGGGAACATCTTCAAGGTTGGACAAGGACTGAGCTGTTCACATTTCATGTATTTCAGAATATTCAAAGTGATTTCCAATGCGTGGAAATGCTTTCTTGTCCAAGACTGGAGAAAAATGAAATTTCTAACTCCATTCAATCAGCTTGACTGTATAGGAACTTTTGTCTGAGATGTTTCCCATGTTATCTGGTGCATGTTAACCTTAAATAAAAAAAAAAATATTAAAAAAAAGGACAAGCAGACACTGATATTCTATCTCTTGGATATTTGTCTACCTCCAAAATCAGATGACACAGTGCACCTTCACAAGCCATATTAATCAATTCAATTATAAGCATCTTGAGGGGTTTCATCCTATTAGAAAGAGCCTGCTTACATCATACTTCTCCAAAATAATCCTCTCAGTGCATTTACTCAAGTAGATGAATCTTTAGCTGTCCTCTGGGCTTCAAAAAATATGTAATAACTTGCTGTAATAATATTAACAGAGAGGCAGAGAAAGGTTCAGTTACTAACATTACACAATCCTCCTCAAACCTTGTTTTTTTTAATTTATTTTTTTTTTCAGATCAGAAGCGTAATTTAAGGATAAGACATTGTTATCTATCCTGCCTTGCTTGGGGCTTTGCTGCAGACTGACAGGTCTTTCTTCCTCTGTAGAATGAATGCTCTAATTACACCTACTGTAAGTCAGAGCTACACTACTTCAGCATCAATGCAAATGTCAGATGTCTTCTCATTTTAAACTGTCTAATCTCTAATAACAGTGTCTCATTTTCAGGAAGACTTTTTAGGAAATTTCTTTATATTTAGATACCCTTTATTTGTCTCCATCTTTATGGCACTAATTGTGTTCTATATCATATTTCTTTTCAGAGGTCTGAGTGTAGCACTTTGAAAGTTTATATGTTAATTGCAAAGGTCAAAAGAAAGAGAAAACATTCTCTGATTCTTTAATGACAAGTAATGTGATTCAGAACAGAAGTTTAAGGGAGTGCTTTTTGTCTGCTAATAGAAAGTACTAATTCAGGAACACTGAACATCTGCAATTTAATTCAAACCCAGTTAGTACACTGCAACAGGTTTAAAATTATTTTTTTCACACCTTTTTCCTCCTGCATTTCCATACAGTTTGAAAGCTTGCTGAAAGACTCAAAAACAATTTGGCCTGATCATGAAAAACTTTGTTCAGGAAAGAAAATCTATAAAGCCACTCTTTCATATGCTTCTAAAGCTGTGTGCTTGGTAATTTTTTCTGCTGCTGCTAAAAGCCAGAGTCTAAAAGTATATGAATAGATTTATTTTTTTTCCATTTCTGTATCTCTGTCAAAGATTATTACCATCTTTGGTAAATATAAGAGAATTCAGAATTGGCTTGTTATCATTTCTAAGAACCTGATCCTGCCTCTGCTGAAATCAATACTGATTTACAATTCCTCATGTAGAAGCAAGATCTGTATTGCTACATAACAATTCATTATATTACATAGTTCTGAACAAACTAAAACACTGCATGGAACCATTGTGTATTTTGTAGAACAAGAATATTTTTTTGTCTTAATCAATTCTCCCCACATTTGCTTCCTGCAAAACAATATAATTAATCCAGTTTCTTGACTTATTTGTATGTGGTTGCCAGTAATAAGTATATTAAATGCATTTTGATCAGTATATAGATCACTCATATGTTATTATCTTACATGTATTGGAGATGAGCAATTAAGTGCTGCACTTTCAACTGGTTGAAGTGGGAGTTTTTAATAGTCACATTTACAATCTGTCCCCTCAGTAGGAATGCTATGGTTCAATTTGAATAAATAGCAAACACCCTTCATAAAATCTTTGCTCTTGTTCAGAGTGATAAATGTGCATGCAAAACTTTGCTTGTGTATGTGTTAAAGGAGTGCATGATCATGACATCTAAGACTAATTTCCAGAAAATAAAAGAGTTTTATTATTATGTTTATCCTTATTAAAGCTATAGCTTGATACATTCTTCTGAGGAAGAATTTTGCTTTCTTAAATGGTTCATAAATGTGTTATTATTTTAATTCATTTGCTTCTTTAAAACAACAACGCATTTTTGGGAAGTGAAAATTACTTTATCTTTTTAGCTTGAAGAAATTCCCCTTGGAGACAATTTACCATGTGCTAATTGTAGGCTGATCATTGCATATCATAGAAGTTGCATTCGTTTGGTAGGCAGAGTAAAAGGATATTTCTGATTCAATTTGCAACTTCTCTAGAAAAAAACATGAATTACAATACTAAATGAGGACTTTAATATAACCATAAACCTGGCAGCAGCTGTTAGAAATGGGGGAATGCCCTTACATGACTTCGTGTCTTGAACTGCCATGAGTCCCAGACAGAAAAATTAACCTTGGAAATGATCTCACAAATCAGTCTTATTCAATGTTATATGAACAAGGAAATATTCAGTTCTGGAATTCTGGTCTGAGTCCTTTGTAATCTTGAAAATCAGAGGAAAGGGAAATCATGTCTTTCCATTTGGTATCACGATTGTCAGAGCTGATAAACCTTGTGCCAGCTCTTAGTGACTCGATTACAACATCTGACAGGAAAGAATTTTCTCAGCAAGAAATAAATATGAAAAATTTAAATCATAAATACTGGTGCTGAAGCTGAAGTGCAGAATCCTACATTAGTGTTAAGAGTCAGACCTATAGTTCAATTAAACTACTAGGTTACGTTGGAAATTTAGTAGGGGTTGTGAGTATTGGCATTTTTCTTAAACCAAACCAACTCACTATATACATTTATTAGTATCATATACATTTGTAAACAATAGTTAGTCCATAATTTCATAACAGCAGACAAAGGTGACCTTTAAATACTGGTATTGTTTTGGCAGCAAATCTATAGGTTATATGTATGGAATGTTTCTTTAGGAAAGCAGCGTGTGGCCCAGCAGAGGCTTTACATGTAAGTGAAATCTCTGAGAGCCACTGGAAAAACCTGTTTTTACATTTCAAGTGGGCAAGCAGCTTCAGAGAAGCAAGCAGCTGGCAGAGAGATTCAGGATCACATCAGCTAAGCTAAGTAACAGCTCAACTGTGCCATTCTTTGGCATTTTAATTGGACTGTTATGTAATTTTTAAACGGCCACATCATTATGCAAATTTTTTTTTTTTTTTTTTTTTTTAATGCACACTTGTAGCTAACCATCAGGGCTTGTCCACTGCTGAAATTGTTACCCTTAGTATATCTGTCTCATAATGATTAAACATAATGTAAGAAATTTAGTGGTTTCGGCCAAATAATTGCTACAGAAGGTCCTCCAAGGGCACCCTCCCTCTGTCTCTTGCTCTGTGCTGGACACGATTTTCTCACGATTAAAATTCAGGTGCAGAGTCCTTAATCAGGCACAGAGAAACAAGAATTATGCTTGTGCTGGGCTGACTGCATGGGAGACCCTGTGGTTTTGCTCTGGCAGGTACTGTGGCCACTACCACACTCTTCCTCTAGGGTTTGATCACTGCAGGTTAGTGCAAGCCTTTGCACAGCTGGAAGGAGGCTGCCCTTGCTCGTGTAAAGATGGGTTGGCTCCTGCAGGTGCTGTAGCAGATGCCAGGCTGCTTTTTGCACTGCTGTACATTTGGGTAGCAGGACTAGTTGACTACAGAACAATCTCTAGGCTGCAATAAGAATGTTGTTGCAATGTTTTTACCACCACTTTTTAGCTTGAGCCAAATTAATTGTCCAAAAAGAGAAGCAGGAGGAATTCACAGAGTATTTAGTGAACATGGTTATATTTCTCTTTAAAAAAAATAAATAATATTATTTCCTTTTATTATTTCCCTCTGCTATATATGTGCATTTATGTGCATAAATGTGCATTTATACATATATTTGGCAGTGTAGGGTTAATGGCTGGACTTGATGATCTTGAAGGTCTCTTCCAGCCAAATCATTCTGTGATATATCTGTGTGTAAATTTTATGAATAAGACTTACTGCTCTTACAAGTTTTTATTAATAAAACTTGATGTGGAAGTTTTTTGTCTATTTATGGGTGAGGCATTTTTATAAGAAACCCCTTTTCCACAGTGTGAAAAGAAAGCAATAAGGGGCATGGAGGCAAGGAGCATACCATAGTCCAGAGAGATATAGAAGCTAGGAGTGAAATCTCTGTTTGGAAAAGGAGGCAGCAGCAGCTGTCTAGTGTATGTTTGTCTTAGCAGAAAGTGATGCTGCAGTTGCACAAAGGATAATGGGTGCCAAAGTGACCCAAAGCCTATGTTACCATCTCAGTGAGTAAGTGGAAATCCTGTCAAGTGTTGAGAAGAAAAACCCCAGCGTGAGTTCTGTGCAGAAGCAGGGAGGCTGGGGAAGCGGAGCACAGCCTGGAGCTGGATCTCAGAGGCCGGGGAGACATCGGCAGGTGGCAGCATCGTCCCAGGCCTGGCAACCCTGGCCGGGTGACAGCTCCGCACCGTTCCCACCACCGCTTTTACATATGGAAAGTTCTTTGACCTTTCATAAATTCATTGTCACCCTGCTTGAGTGGCACTAGGTGCAAATAGCCCGCCCCCTCCTTCAGTGTTTGTCTGTGACTGGGGCTGGTAATTAGAGGTTTCCAACTCTCCGAGCTGCTTGGCTCATTTGTTCCACTCATTGTTTTTGCTACGTGACACAATCTAAATTCTCCTGCTTGTATTTACATGAGCTGGTTCTCAGCCTCATGCAGAGAGGAGCTGGACTACAGCCCTTTAGAGCTATGTGAGGATGGGAGCATGGGCTGGAGGGGAAGAGGCTTTGGCTTGTTCATGGCTGTCTGTAATGAGCATGGATTTGATGTTCAGAGACATCACTCAAGTACCGTTGTTAAAATCAGTGACTGTGCAGAATTTCAATGGCAGTCTTTCAGAGGCATTCCTAAAATATTCTGGGAGTTTTGGTTCTGTTAGCACGTCTAGCTGATAAAAATATGGATAAATGTGTTTCTTAGATCTAACATTATATCCATATACTTGAGTGAATGGTCCTAACCTAGGAATTGTAACCAGCCACCTAATTCTAATGTCAAATAGCAGCTTTCAGGGAGGTTTTTTTCTCTCCCCCCCCCCTTCCCACCTATGAAATACACTTCAGGTTTTATCAGACTCGGGAACCAGAGGTCAAACCCAAGATAATGAATCTCTTCCTTATTCCCTCATAAATTTCAACTAGTCAGTTTACACTGAAGTTAGTTTATCTTCAACTACAAACCAATTAGACTTTCACCCCTGACAGTCTGGTGAAGTGATAGTATTATTTTTTTTTTCTTTTGATTGTTTATAATCTAACTGCTACTGTAGACAGGGAATTATTCAGCCTTGATTAAACATTTTCAAGCTGTCTCAATAAGCTAATCACATGCACATATATTTTCACACGTTTCTCACAGTATTTTAGTAACAATTGCTTATATGGTTAATAGTTCAGACAATGAAGTTCTCCCTTCAGAGATGTATTGTACTGCCATAATGTACGCCTAAAATTGACACTACATAGTTGTGTATGCAGGTTCTACTTAAAATTATGGTAGACTGAAACACCAGGATTCATTAAACTGAGCAGAGTTTCTCATTAAATGTGTAGATTGACAGTCAGAACTGACTGTCATTTGTGTTTTGGGTTTTTTGTTTTTTTTTTGTGGCTGTTTTTTCATACCACCAATGAATGCTTTATTTAGAGTGAAACTTTACCACCCAGTGTCTGAGAGGTAGCTGGGATGGGGAGGGGGGGCAGTGAGAGCAGGGAAACAAGTAGAAAAATATTTGCATTATTATTTTTTTAGAAAAGACAACTGGAAGCTTCTGAATTTTAAGTTCTTGATCTTCTCATTTTTTTTCCCTGTGGCTAATTTATACCCTGCACTATGTATGTTATCTGTTTTGCAATGTGCAGTGTATACATGTACATTTGTTTTCTAAAGGGACCTCGGTTAGTCCTCATCTATTTTCTAATATAAACTCCTCTGCAGAGGTGTTAGCAAGTATATTTCATTTTAACTGTGCCCTATAAATCCTTCATGGAAAATTCCAATTAATATGGCTATGCAGCAAGCTGGGCCAAAAAATTAACTGATCTGTTCTTGCTCAGCAAAGTGACTTGATGAATACAGGAATGGGGTAGACTCAATACAAAAATACTGTTTCTCTTCAAGGAGCTGGAGTTACCAGGTGCCACTGTTTTGCATCTTAACATAAAAATCTATAAGACTGCACCTTCTGGTATTAACAGATAACACCATGATGCTCTACCCCTTGGCAATTTGCTGAGATGCAAGATATCAATGCCCTCAGACTCTCAAAAGATATATTTTATTTTTTTTTTCTCCATAAACACGGGATCTCAATCACTGAAGAGCAGAACTAGAGGAAGACTCTCTCACCAGGAATCAGCCTTCAGGGGAATGCTGACTTCAGGAAAAGAAATTATTTGTGGGGGACATTAATGAGATGGAGAACTTGGAAGGGACATCCTTCTGAAATGGAAGGAAATCTTCAGACAGCCCAGTCCTTTTGTTAAGGGTATAAAAATATATGAACTCTGTGGAACACTGAATGAACACATAACCTTGTGAGGAAAAGGCTTCAGGAGAGAGAAAACAAGGACATGTTGTCTTCACTTTTGTTATAGACTGATGGGCTTCTGGGGAAGTCCAGAAGATGTGCATACAGTGTTTGGCTTATGCTACATATCCATGCTTCTGACCTGAGAAATATTTCACAGTAGCACAGATGAAGTCAGATGGAACTTATTGAGTTCATCTCATCCAATTCCTTGGCTCAGGTAGGGCCATCTAGACTAAAACCAACAAAATAACCCAACATTTTGAATGGCTTTGAAGATCCCTTTCTCTGCCCATACAAAAATATTTTTTGTATAGATATATATACTTCAAACTTGGAATGCACTGATATTTTTAAGAAGAAAAATAACTTCAGTTCATTTTAGCTATAGTGTGTGTTGTGAAAAGAAATCTCTGAAGAGTTATGAATAGCAGAATTATCACCACATTTCTATGTTGAATGAAAAATTCAGGAATGTCTTGATAAAATGCTTTCAAATGTGCTGGTGGTAATTTGTTACAGCTTTTTAGGGTCTTAATTAATTAGAGCTAGCTAGAAAATTATTATCATGTCTTCATGTCTGGAAATGACACCTGTAAGACAAATTTGCAGGTATACTGCCACACACAGTTTTGTTTATCTATGTCAATATTTTTATATCTGCCAGTTAGTCTACGCAGGATACTGTTTTGGAAATTAGCATATGTCATTAGCATATTACAGGAGAAGTAGTCCAGGCATTTCTAACAATAAAAACCACTTATTACGTGGACTCTCAGTGCATAACTGTACATATGCTGATTGGATGCTGTTCAGTTTTGAAGGTCCTGTTCTGAGCTATCTTACTGTGAAAAAAGTGACCTTTTTATATTTAAAAAAATATATTCTGTTGTCCTGCTTCCTTTGTAAAAGCTGGTTTACTGTGTGCTTTGTTTTCTGTTGGTCTTTAGGACAATACTAAAGAGTTATTTTAAGAAGTCAACATTTATTCAATATTTATTTAATATTTTACTAAGTGTTCTCTATATGGGTAATTTTGCTGTTAAGGACAGATGATGAGGCATATTTGGAAAAAAAGTGATGGGTCCTTGGTCAGCAAAACTGAAACAAGGATCAGTCTCTAACTTCTGTCTGCCAGAAGTGCAAATTCTCTGACCAAAAGGGACATCAGATTTAAAGAAATTCTGGCAAAGATTGTATTCATCTCCATGGCCCAGAAACATATAGCCCCAGCAAGTCTCAAAAAAATCGATGTATATTTGAATTTGAGGCATTTCTTTGCCTGGGTAGGCCTAGTGGTCAGTATGTTTCTTCACTAAACCCAGACCCACCCACTCCTGCTCTGGAGGCAGTACCATCTCTGAAGGTCCTAATTTCATGTCTTGTAGACAAAGCCTACTGCAGAAGAGGAGATTGCATTGTGCTGGATGGTGGTTTATTTCACAACTAAATAATAGTACCTTGTCTTCAAAACTAGCATAGCTGGTTTATTTTATTCTCAAGAGGTACATCTGCACAGAGGCTTGGTGAAATGTATTTGGTGACTTATGCTATTATCACGCTTTCCTTAAGGATTATTTGGCTAGGCAGCATGTGCAAAGAAACCAATTTACAGCCTGTCAATATTGCCATATATGTAAAGTATCCTGGAAAGTCTGGCCTGCTTTCTAGGACTTAGCACATCAGCAAATCAGCAATTTGCCTCAGGATCTGGCTGCTTAAAGATTATGGTGATGACTACAGCTTTTAAGTAAATGATCTCACACTTACATTTCTAGATGCAAGTTCCAATTTTGTGATAAATCAAAGCAGTTCATGCTCTGCTTCCTGGAGGTCACAGCAAAGCTAAAGTGGATTTGCTTCATTTATGGTTACTGAGATATGCATTTTGTGAACCTCTGTATTTTCCCCTTCCCCCCCCTCAGTGCACCAGCACAATCAGTGGATGCAATACTCATTGAGAGTGCAGGTATGCCAAGAGGGATCCCAGCCTGCAGTAATTACATATTTACAAATACTGTGCATTTTCTAAGTTGCCAGTTTTTATATCTGAAAATATGAAATAAATTCCTTTCACATTTCCATGATCACGCAGATTTTCTTGAGCTTTGGAAGGAAAAGAGGAGGGAAAGGAAGTATATGTCATGATGGGTGTTTCAACCCATTTTCCATTCGTGACTCTTCTACCCATTTCCCAGAGAAAAGAAAGTCTAACCACATGCTTCAGAGCAGAAAAATACTGTTTCAGAGGGCAGAATTATGTCTAAGTTTGCATTTTAATTACAAGAGATACAAAAAGACTCAGACCCAAATCTTTCCTTTAACAGGGCAAGAATATGTTTCTTCAACAGATATAGGCTATGTGTGAAGTACATAAAAACCTATTTCTTATTACTGAAGAATTTATACAGGGTACCTGAATGATTCTCTCTAAGGTATTTTTTTTTCCTTTCAGGGTTGAAATACTATATGGCTTCTCTGAGGGAAAATTAATCTACAGTTTTCTATAGAGTACCATGGGATAAAGTAAACAGTACTTTAATATCTCTTCTAAAGGACATACTATAAAAATAAAAGTGACACATTTTTTATTTGTTTTGAGTGCACAATTTTTCACACCACAAGTAACTATGAAATTTATTGTAAATTACACATTTACTTTATTCATTAGTACTTGTAAAAAAATAATTGAATTATTTCTAGCCTATTCTAGTTTTATGGAAAATGAAGAATGACTTGATTCAAACATTATTAACTAAATTAAGTAATTCTTTATGAGGCATTTATTTCTACACTGCCAGGACTTTCAGCTGCAAATAAGCCTCTTAGACCAGTGTAGAGATTACTTCAGTGAAAGCACACAGAGCTTCCCATTCTCACTTTATAACATTCATCTCATTAGATCATGCAAGATCTGTAACTCCCAATAACAGACAGAGAACAAGAAACAAAGGAAGGTAGCAGACATATAGAAAGAGAGAAGAAGAAAGCTTTCATTTACCTGTAAGAAATATATCAGGCCAAATCTAGGAAACAATAGTGTACAAAAATATTCTTATAAATTAGAAAGATGAACATATTCTCCTAGTTTGGTAGCAGCTCACTCTGCTACTCTTCTACTTTCTTTTTTTCACTATATACATGTAAGCTGTAACAGAAAGGCTACTGGAAAATAGGGCAGCATATCACAGGACAGTGTGCTGCAATCTTTGCTAAAAAAGATTCACTGTGGTCACCCAGTTCTCACTGACCAATGTAGGGGTGAAAAAAAAGTTGGTCTATAGTAGAGAAAGAGCATTTGAGAGTGAAAAAAAAATTGGTCTATAGTAGAGAAAGAGCATTTGAGAGTGCTGTTCTATAGGTGCTGTAAATAATGTAAGCTTGGTAAAATTCTTCCTGGAATGCTCATAGATCCATCTGAAGCAGTTGCAGACCAGAAGCCATTTCTTTGAGACTTTGTAGAAGTTCCATGAATGAAAAAATGGCAAATCCAACCCCCCTGCCAAAGCAGGGGCACCTAGATCAAGTCACCCAGGAACAGATCCAGGAGGGTCTTGAGTGTCTCCAGAGATGGAGACTCCACAACCCCCCTGGGCAGCCCCTTCCAGAGTCCACCAGGACTCCCAAGTCCTCTTCCACAAGGCTGCTTTCCAGCAGATCACCTCCCAGTCTGTACTGGTGTCATTTGTTATTCTTAACCAGATGCAGGACTTTACACTTATCCTTGTTGAACCTCATTTGGTTCTCTTTGTGTTACTCTGTATGAAAGTGTTTTTTTTGATAATAATGGTATTCACCATTCCTCATTTCAACATGACTGGATTAGTGCCTGAGGATCAAATGGCCATGGAAAATCAGCCTAGTATCTTCTTCTTATGGGAGACACTAAGGCAGATAAGGATGGAAAATGCTTATGGTATTACATACTTAAAACAGACACTTTTTGCCCACCCATTTGTGTCTTTCTCACGACTGCAAGGACCTGTGGTAACCTTGCATAAAAAGGCTAAGTTGATGGATTTTGTGCTTGTTCATCAGTTTTTTATGTATCATAGGAAAGCATAAGATGGTGAATTCATCAGGTGGGTTTCTTTGTTGAGGGACAACTGATGCTGTCCACAGGAAACCGACTCTCTGTGTCTGTCTCATGTGGCCAAGAATGAAAGTGATCAAATCCATCTGCCTGCACATGCTCTTCCTTGTAGGTTTTCCAAAGGCAAAATTACTAAAATTACATGATTGTGTCTGTGACATTTTAATGACATAATAAAATTTCTTGCTCCGTACAAAGGCTCGCTTTATGATGAGTTCATCAAAAGAAGAAAATATTAACGGAAAAATAATTAGTCTTGCTCTTCTGTATAAATATTGCTTTGACAGTATTATACATATCTGTTTGCCAAAGATTGTATTAAATGATAGCTAGCACAGAATCCCCAAATATCATCAAGCTTTCATCTTTGTTAATACTGTAGAAATCCAGAAAGATCTTGTCCCAGCTTCACAAGTCCATGTTAAATGCTATGTTTTTATAAATTAGAACTGTACAGTCACCCTAAACCCACACAATTTCTTGTTTCAGGCATTAACATTTCACAGATAATACTCTTTTCATAAATCTTGGCATTGCTGTTAAATTATTCATATGGTGATATATGAAAACACATGATAAATTTAAAAAATGTATTCGTCAAGCATCTTGCAGTCAGCTAAGATGCCATTCTGTTGGTTATTTTTCTGAATCTTGCCATCTGAATGCTCTGAATAAATTTTATTTTATTCAATAAGTTTCCCTCTTGTTTCCAAGAATTTCTTTTATGATTTCTACAGCTTCACCTATATTGTATTACCCTTCTATTTTATTTTTTTTTTCTTGTCTTGATTTCCCTTTCTATCTGCCATGTGCTCTATTTTACCATTCTTGCAATCTATCATTTTAGCTTTGAAAAAGATATTCACTATTATCTGATCTTCCCTGGATGTACTTAACTTTGTGACATTCTTCTTCCCTGAGTGACCTTTGTAATATAAACTTTCCTTGCTCTCTTCTGAAAGTATGTTCTGACAGTAAAGGCTGGCATACCTTTAATTCTTAAAAACAGAAACCACACTTCTTGACATTCCCATATCCCCCTCCAATGCTTACTTTTCAGCAGTATGACAATTACACAGTGTTACTAAGTCACATTATACATTTCTTTTTTTTCCTT
>VYZU01050014.1:0-13980 GCA_013401355.1 Ceyx cyanopectus
TTCTATGATTCTATGATTCTAGCCAGCATGATTCTTTCAGACTGAAACAACCTCTCCAAGCCTTGCTAGCACAGCTTTCCCTGGCTGGCACCCTTCTCAGACTGTTCATAGTGGTATAAACCACAAGTAAAAGTTCATAGAGGGAATGATTGGTCTGTTTTTTACAAGAAAGCACTTGAGCAACCTTCAGTTAATTTTCAAACAAGACTTAATTCTGCATATGAGTATTTTTTCTTTATTTGTCTCCACTAAACTTCTAAAAGAGAGGACTTGGAATCTGACTGGGAAATAGATATACTTTAGGTGACTGCTGTCAAAGGGACGTTGAACTAGATGATCTTCAGAGGTGCCTTCCAGCTTCTGCCATTCTGTGATTCTGTGAATGGGAGATGGACTCCAGCTCTTCCCCAAAAAAGTAAGCAAAACTTGGGAAGTCCATTTTACCTCTCATTGTCTCAAATTCCCCATCTGTAACACAGGGTATATAGTCTTAATCTTCTCTCATTATGCCCCACGTAAAACAAGTTCTGTTAATAGCTGTTGTTGCTGAGAGCACGTGCCATCCATTCTCTTAGCCATGCCTACTGGCTACTTCCCTACACACTATCAGACTTCAGAGTTCATTCCAAGATTTAGCAAGGTAGATGTGGGCAGTTCTCTGGTACCTAAAGCATGTGGTTTTGAAGAAACTATTTGGGCTACTCTGGGCATAAAGATTGTGACATGCAGGACATGATAGTGTTTGCCTCAAACAATCCAAGAAGTTGAGACACTCAGGACATCTGTTGTTTGTCTTGAGACCCCTTCCCCACCCTCTGCCAAGATGTGTGCCTGAGACTGGAGATAGGGGCGGTCTGTAGCTGGTGCTGGAAGTGAAGTGTCCAAACAATAACCAGGCCTCTATATTTCATGAAGACCACGGATAAATGGTGCTGCTGCCTTAATCCCCCGATTTACAATGGCTGATCTCACCAATTAGCAAAACAAAGGACTCTGTTATCTACACTACAACCCCCTCCCTTATCTCTCAGAGAAGTACAGAGAAGACAGGAGGAAATTCCTCATCTGCACAGGGAGAGAAGTGGGGGTGTAGCGGGCAAGAATCATATAAAAATATGGGACACTATGGAAAAAGACAGAGGGAAAGATTTTCCTGGAAAAGAAAAGAAGCTCTCTGCCCCACTGACGTCGTCGTCTGGACCGTGGTGGTGACTATTCTATCGCTTGTTGTCTTCTGCTTTCTCCTTTTCTGTTTCTAGTTTTCTACCTGTCCTATCTGCTTTAGAAACTTCACTATGCTACTCTAATAAAACTTCATAATGCATGTGGCATCTGACCTTGTTTGTGTCTTAATTTCACCAATTGGGGATCACCTTTAAACCTTTCATAAATATTGCCATGTATCCTAATATCGGACTGTGACAAAGATTAAACATCACATAGGTATTTTTTTATTCAAAAGGTAGGAAGGTTTTCATTCCAGCTCTAGGAAGAACAACTCCTTGTCTGTTTGTGGAGCACTGGGAAGGAATTGCTTTCTCTCTCCTATCCCATAGTTCTAATTCTCTTGTGAGAAATTTAAGTACTATACCACTTACATCTTCTTTCCATGTTTTTAATCTCCTTTTCCTTATTTACTTATTAGATTTTTCCTCCCTTTACCGTTTCCCATTCCTTGTATTCTTTACTTTTTAGCTCACTGTAATGTACCTATCTCCCTGCTGCACTCCTTTTTACACCAGCCTTTCTTCTATGTCTTTTCTGACCTTCCACTCTATATACCAACTAATACAACCTAATTCAAAAGAGGAGTAATATTCAATGGGGGCATGTTTAGATTGTTAGGACCAACAGGAGAGAAAACCTGTCTTTATTTAGGGACACACTGAAACCACTGGTGATTTAATCAGTGTTGTGGGAATTATGAGCAAAGTGACCTATGCAATGTGAGGTGGAAGAAATCCAGCTCAGATGAGGATGAAGCAACCTGTCTGAAATTTATTTTCAGCGCTGCCTTCTGCTTGCACGTATCTGGATGATCAGCTTGCTTCCTCAGCTGAAAGCACATCTATTTCCATACATTTTTATTAGAGCTGGCAGCTTGTCACTCCAGTGTATTCTTCTCTTGCAGTGCATTACATGGCACAACATGTGTGATAAAATGAAATGTCGGACCCACATCAGATATATTTAGGATTATATGTGCCTGTGTCTGGAAGGGGAGAAGTACTGAGATCACAGAGCCATTTCACTACATGATACATAAGATTATGAATCACTCATTTACCAAGTCTAGATGGCCTTATCATAAGAGAAGGCTCATCTATATCTGTGGAGAGTTTTCTCACAGAAAAAGGTCATGATTTACTGTCAGTGAATAACCCATGTTGATAAGACCTAATGAGCAGCTGTGAAGGAGCTGTGAGAAACTGACTTTGTAGCTAATTCTGAAGAGGCCTCAAAGTACTGATAAGAGATCCCTGCCTTCCTCCCTTGGAATGTAGAAAATAGAACTCTGTCCACCTGCAAAACTTTGCCTGAGAAACTGCTAGCTTCACACAGGGGGAGGAATGATAACTGTTATTTCTGTAGCTCTGAGCTACAGAATAAAGAAATCTGAGCTATAGCATTGCAACCGGGTTTACCATCACTGACAATTATACTAATATATTGGGAGATTGTTGCAATTGTTGTAATTGTTATATTGGATTTAAAGGATTGTTACTTTACTATTACCCTCAGAAGTAATGTTACCAGAAGGTTGGGATTTTTCAATTATTGATCTCAAGGATTGTTTTTTCACTATAAGCCTGAGAGCCTGAGTATCTTTATCTATATTTGTTCTAGGTGCAGCAGCCAGTAATGCTTTGCATATTGTACCACAATTAGCTTGTAAAAAAGAAAAAAAAGAAAAAAAGAAAAAAGGGCAATGTAACTACTCAAGTTTTGCAAGAATTGTTAATGGATCAATGTAACATATGTATTATTACCAAATCTAGCTGCTATAGATTTTGCTGTTAGCTCAAGGACATGGTTGTGAAGATTTTGAAGGAATGTGTTGTATTAATCTATTTGATCATGGACAATCTATTCATGCCAAGCTTGCTTATCTTGCAAAGCATACCCAAGCAATTCAGAAAAGGGTTAGTCCCTTTGATATATGAAAAAAAAAAAAAAAAAGGATTTTTTCAGAGACTTCCCTTCTTGGTTGCTTGCTTTTTTCACAGAAAGAAGAAATTTATCGTTTTTTAGGTTGCATGCTCTCTTCGTTNAAACTGCTAGCTTCACATGGGGAGAGGAATAATAACTGTTATTTCTGTAGCTCTGCTGTTTGACCAATAGTAAAAGATGTAAACATGCTTTGCTTTTAGGATCACTATAAATGTAGAAAGGTTGTGAATAAAGATGAATACATGTTGTAACTCATATTGGGTCATCTGCGTGCATCTCCAAACTCCCCTCCACATATATTGTTTACAGTTTCAGTACCATGAAATCAGCATGAAACAGTTATTAGGCAATTTCATATTTCTCCATCATTCTATTACTTTCAAAAATGAATAGTCAGGGTCCAGATGTGGAAGTTGCATAATGATGGTATAGATTGAGCCAGACATAAGATGGGATTCCAGTGTTTGCAGCATTATTATTAGGGATATATAAAAAACTGCAGTGATATTTTAATTCGGAAATAATCCTGTTCACATTGCTGCATAGGTTTCATTTATGGTGTTGTGGTTTAACCTCTGCCAGCACCTAAACACTACAGAGCCCACTGCTTCCCCCTACACGCACACCCCCTCCCCTCCTGTGGGATCGGGAGGACAATTGGGAGGAAGGAAAAAAAAAAAAAAGGTGAGTCCCTGTACGTTGATATAAGGACAGTTTATTAAAGCAACACAAAGAGAGAAGAAAACAACAGTACTAATAATAGTGCTAATGGAATTATATACAAAGTGAATTATAGACACCAGGAGGCTCTTAACCCATGCCTGAGATGCCACTGTCCCTGCTCTGGCTGTGCTGAAGTGACACACTAAAACATGTTGAAAACAGGCATCCCCACCCTGGGCAAGCCACCCTCCCTCCCCGCCTTATAATGCAGGCATGACATCAGTATGCTACTGAATAACCCGATTGCATATCCCAGTTGGAATATCCCAGTACTATACCATGAAGATGCAGACTCCCTTTTGACAAGGAGTCACATGGAAAAGACAAATGGTGATTGGGACAAGTTCCTTCTGGGAAGATTCTGATTGTATGTCAGAAGAAAATTATTCACCATGAGAATATTTAGAGATTGGAATAATGTCCCAAGAGAAGTGGATTCACATACACTGGACAGTTATAAGACTCAGCTTGACAGGGTGCTAGGCCAGCTCATGTAAACTATATATAGTTTACCCTAAAATGATGGACTAGATGATCCTTGAGGTCCCTTCCAACCTGGTGTTCTATGATTCTATGATGCTGTTGGCTGGTTTATCCTGTCTGTGGCCCTTCCTGTCTGCTTGTTCCAGCAGCTGCTTATGACAATTAACTTGAACAATGTCATTCAATGATAGGACAAGAGGCAATGGGTGCAATTTGGAGCACAAGAGGTTTAGGGTCAACACAAGGAAAAACTTTTTCACAGTGAGGGTGACAGAGCTCTGGAACAGGCTGCCCAGGGGGGTTGTGGAGTCTCCATCTCTGGAGACACTTAAGACCCACCTGAATCTGTTCCTGGGTGACTTGGTCTAGGTGATCCTGCTCAGGCAGGGGGGTTGGACTAGATGATCTTCTAGGTCCCTTCCAATCCCTATCATTCTGTGATTCTGTGAACCAAACCCCGGACGCACAGGAAAACAGCTGTGAGTGAGGTCTTATTGTCTAGCATGTGAGTCTGGTCTCAGAAAACTCGTGGTCTGTTTCTGGCTCAAGTGGTGACTTGTCCTGTGCTTTAGAGATAGTCCCTAATCTTTCTTAAAGCGACATTCAACTACAGGTGAAAATTTATCATTATTTTTAAAAGGTACTTTAGTTAATTTGAAAGTCACAAAAACATTTCTTGACAATTATTAATTTTTCCTATTTTCAGCAAAATGCTATTTTCATGCTTGATGTTTATTTTCCTTTATTTTATTCTTTGTATTTCAAAAGAAACAAAACTTTGTTTTTCCAAGTACCTCTACTGCTTTCCTAGTGCGACTTCAGAGGAAACTTTTTCTGATGGAAATGTGAACGGTCTTATATCTGCACATGAGGACCCACCTTCAACTCATGTTTTCAAATACTTTAGAAGCCCATGCCACAAAAAAGGAAAAGAATGTGGATGGATGAGGAAAATACTTTTCTTAGGACAGTTGGGCACATAGCTTCATCAGAGGTGCCTAGTGTGACAATATAGAGAGGTCCCATCAATGGCTGTAAGTACAGCAAAAGAAATTACGTTACTTACCCACTGTATAAAGGGTCAATGAGGACAAATCTTCACAGCCCTGGCTCATCTCCCTTTGCCTAATTTCTTGCAAGTGTATTTGTTTTCCCCTATTATTGCCAAATTTACATCTTAATGAGAATAACATGACTATATATTTTTATTATAAATTTACCAATTACCTATATTACCAATTCTTTTTTATTATTATTTGCTTGTAGTTTGTTTTGTAGCTTTTTTTATTTGCTTCAATTTATTTGCTTGTAGATTTGGTTTTTTCTTCTTCTCCTTTTGAAGGCAACTTTGAGTTTTGAAAAAGCGAGCTGAAATTATTTGCTTTTTTCCTATCAGTTTTATCTGTCAGGATCACAAGTCTTTGTGAGAAACATCCGTCTCTTGCTGTTAGCATGGCAGTAACTCTTTTACTTGCAATGGATAGATAAAATGAAATTGTACTTAGCCTTCTTTTATAATTGATGGGGAGCTTTGACATAAATATTCAAGTGTTGGGGTGTGTGTAAAAGATCTAAGTCTCCATCTTGAATGTTAAGAGATATATTCCTTTTAGAGACAGGAGAAGAGGTAGCAATGCAATAACCCTGTTGATGAGCTCATTTTGCAGTGGGTGTTGAAGGAACTTGGTAAGAAAAGACACCTGCTGAACCACTTACACCACCTGTGAGAGAAGTAGCTAGTCTTAGGGATATGGTCAGTGGTCAAGGCAAACCCTCAGCATGAAAATATGAGATCCAACAGACAATTTGGATTGTCTGTTGAAAAGAAAACCAGGCTTTAAAAATTTAAGATATACTCTGCATATGTATTCCAAAAATCCCAGATCCTACTTAGACAAGTAAATGCATTTTTCAGATGTGAAAAGGTCTTGCATGCTGTGTCCAGACTTTACTTTTTCAGTTCTAAAATGCTCTCTGAGAATCATTAGAAATCTGTCTAACTATTTAGGCACCTGTAAGTGTGATAATTCTCCAGTATTTGACACTGTACATCATCAGACTTGCCCCCAGTGTCACCAGTAAACTGGAAAATCTACAGCAGCCTCAAATAACTAAAAATGATAAGTAGACTAATGATAAGACCAATCTTATTCAATATTCTCTGCCAGGTGTAATTTAGTATTAATGTTTTAAGGACGACAGTGTTTTGATTTTCAAAGTATACTGTGCAGACATTTATATTCAGGAATACAATTTATATTCCTCACTGTGGAATTCATAGAGAAAACGTCTTCGCTTTGTGACACTCAGGAGAGACTGTATTTTGAAATCTTTGTTATCTGCAAAGTTGTGAGAGGTGATTTAGGTTTATGAGATGCACACTTTAACTGTATATTTTTATTTTTATATTTAACTACTTATTGATGATTAATAATGATGATACCTTTGTTTTTCAGATTGTTTGAAATTTAGGAAAACAAGTTTTCAACACAATATTCAGGTGTTTTTCATCTCAGAAAGATAGATATGTTTAGACTTTTTTTCTTGATAAGGTTGTAAATGAGGAAGTGCAGACTCTGTTTTTCTTTATCTTTCCTTCAGAAATCTGAAATTTTGAGGAAAAAAAAAAGCTTTCTCACAAGTTACTGACTGCAGCAGTTGCAATATGACTGACTTTCAGCCAGTTGTGTCCAATGAGGTGCTGGTCAAGCTGCTTTCCCCTGGATCATAGGAGTAGATGTCTTACAGGTGTAAATCGCCGTTCAGTGGCATTTTGCTAGCTGATTTTAACTTACCTTCATCACTGTGAAGACCTTCCCAAGTTGTTTTTATAACTGAATATCTTTATTTTTCTTTTCTGTACTCTGTCTCCATGGAGCTGACTATGTTTAGCTTTAACTTTCCAGGAGCAAAAGGGTGTGAGCCACATCTCCCTTCAATCTGAGCCTTGATTTTTTAAGAGGTTCCATTTGAAGATGCCAGATTGCATAAGAGGAGAAAGTCAGTGGTATTGTAGCAAACTTTTATTATAAGCCGAGCTCTACCCTTTTGAAACACCAAAATAAGATGCTTCTCAGAGTATGCACCATCACCAATGCAGAATTTAATCTGTGGTTGTTGTTTAACTACAATATTTTTCTTTCTAATGGTAGAACAGAACATAATTTAATCTTTAAGTGAATGAACATCAAGGTGGAGCAAAACTTAATGGCTATCACTGTTTGTTAATAGTAACTCATTCTTCAGAGCTCAACAATAAAGGGGCTCTCAATGGATGGAAACATACCTGGACTAGAAAAATGGGTTATGTTTTAAATTGTGTTGGGCTTAGTACCATCAGTTACAAGTATTCTTAGAAAGCATGACCTCACTTTCTTGGACTGTGTCTTGCCAACACTTAAAATCCCAGAACATCCTCTTCTACCAGGATTTCAAAGAACTAATCCCATTGCACTTGTGAAGCAGTTGAAGACCTTCTCAGATGTCAGTTCTGCTTCCAACCTATTATTGCACTGCTGTAAAGGCTATGATCACCACGGGAGGAGTTCTTGCAGAGGACCAGAATAAATATATCTATTTATGGGTTTTGCCTATACTGCCAAACAGTCATAGTTCTGAGAAGAGCTGATAATCCTCCCATTCTGCCACAAACAAGACAAAGCAGTCAGGATTCCAGCAATAGAAGTGGCAGATTCAGGATGCAGAAGATGTCTCCAGATTGAATAAAAAATAAATCAGTACCCTTTGTGCTTCTTACTGGTCTTACTGGTGTCCTTTGGGTATGTCCTTCATAGTTTTGTTTAAGGGTGCCAAACATATTCTTGACCATGCTTTCCTCATTTGAAAAGGCACAACTGTTGGATGTCCTTGATCAGGACATCAGGTGTTTCAGCTGGTGCCCATGACCAAGATAGAAAGCTTAATGTAAAGAATAGGAAATTGTTATTAGACTTGATGGTCTTGAAGGTAGTTTCCAAACCTTAATGATTCTACAATTCTGTATTTCTATGTCAGTATCAATTTGGCCATAAATTTCTGCATTTACTCAGACCAGCTGTGAAACATGACAATAACCCCTTGTCTGCCATGGAGACCCAAGGAAATGCAGTATTTCCCTTGGGGAACTCTGCAAACAATTTCCTGAGAGTGTGTTAGCCTTCCTGACTTTTAAGATGTGCGTAAGAGTCAGTTTTCTGGTAGATGAGCAGAAGTTATTTATTCTGCTTAAGAGCTGTGGGTTAAAGAGGTTTATTCTATATACTGTTGAATATACATGTTTGTATTTCCATTTTGCTTAATTTTAATGAGCATTAATTTCCTAAGGGGAAATGCTTAATGATAGTTGTGATAGACACTGAAATTCAAGGCAAGACTTAGTTTTTGCTTTGAATTTATAATATTGAAGATTATGACACCCTCATCTTTCCCTCTTCTCAAACTGTTTCATAGACTCATAGAATAATTCAGGTTGGAAAAGACCCTTGTGATCATCAAGTCCAACCATTAGCCCTACTCTACAAAGTTCATCCCTAAACCATGTTCCTCAAAACCACATCCAAATGCCCCTTAAAAACCCCCAGGGATGGTGACTCAATTCCCTCCCTGGACAGCCTGTGCCAGTGTCTGACCACTCTTTCAGTTAAAAGTTTTTCCTTAATGCCCAGTCTAAACCTACACTGTTGCAGCTGGAATCCATTCCCTCTTGTTATACCACTAACTACCTATAGAAGAGACCAGCAGCAACCTCTCTACAACGACCTTTCAGGTGGTTGTAGAGAGTGATGTATCCCCTCAGCCTCTTCTTGCTCACACTGAACAGTTCCAGCTCCTTCAATGGCTCATCAGATTTATTCTCCACGCCCTTCCCCATCTCCGTTGCCTCCTCCGCACTTGCTCCAGCACCTCGAGATTTCTCTTGGATTGAGGTGCCCAGAACTGGACACAACACTCCAGCTGTGGCTTCTCCAGTGCTGAGTATAGGGGGAAAATCCCCTCCCTACTTCTGCTCTTCACACTGTTTCTGATCCAATCCAGGATGGCATTGGGTTTCTTGGCCACCTGGGCACACTACTGGCTCATCTTCATCCTCTTGTCAATTAAAACCCTCAGGACCTTTTCTATCAGACACTTACAGCCACACTTCCCCAAGACTGGAGCTTTGCATGGGGTTGTTGTGGCTCAAGTGCAGGCCCCGGCCCTTGGCCTTGGTGCAGCTTCTCCTGTTACCATTGGCCCCTCGATCCAAACTGTCCCAGTCTCTCTCTGTATAGCCCCCTGTCCTCATGCAGATCAACACTCCTGCCCAACTTAGAGTCATCTGCAAACTTACTAATGATACAGTTGATGTTCTTATCAAGGTCATCAATAAAGATGTTAAACAAAAAAGGTTTCTCTCACTGTTCTTGGTCCAGTGAGTGGACATAATTGAAAAACAAAAAGTGGCATGCCTTGAAACAAAGCATAAGAACCTGCATCAGTTAGGGTGATGAGAGAAAAGGGTTTTGCCACTAAACAGAATTAAAAGTCACTATGAAGTTAGGTGAACCCACTGATAGATAGCTCAGATGCTGACAGAATTTAATTCACGAAGTTCCTGTAAAAGAGAGGTGTGCTTCAGCTGAGCTTTCATACTAACCACCCTAAGGCTACTTTTCTCTCTCATTTTAAATTCAACCACAATACAGATGATAGTTTACATTGACAAAAACGGAAATTAGGTTGGTTATTTTTCAATTGAATTGAAAGGTGATGTGTCTTATATTCTGGGAATTTTCAGGGTTTGCTTTCCAGTGCAATAAGGTAACCTGCAAGGACAGAAAAGAGAGATGAAATGAATTAAAATATAATCAGGTTTTCTAAGACTTCTTGGACCTTTACATGTAAAATATGGGGGGTTTGGGCTTTGCTGTTTTTTTTGTTTTGTTTTTTGTTTGTTTGTTTGGTTGGTTGGTTGGGTTTTTTTTGTTTTGGTTTGGTTATTTTTGTAGGTGTTTCTAGGGAAGGGAAATGGGCATTACTATTTTTATGACATTAATTTGTTTCTTTGTGGACTTTGAAATGAATTTTCCAGGACTGCTTGCTTTCTTTGGAGGTTGGCTATTTTTTGTATTCTCTCAGAGCAGTGGCTTTCTAACCAGAGACAGATCCAATGTTAAATCCCAGATCCAGCCCCTTCCTCCATACTGTGGATATTTAACATCTGAGTATTTGTCTTGTAAACGAGCCTTCCATTTCTGAGTGTATTGAATGCGTTGATATCTAAGGGAATTATGAATGAAAATGCATATAAATATGTCAGCTGGTTGGAATCTGTTCTTCAGAAAATTAGCTTCTACATTTGAGAGCTAAATGACTCAATACAATTTGTTAGTATGATGTTTATTCTGTAGCAGTCTCATTTCCTGTGAAATCATAGCAAAAGTGAATCTCAAAATAAGGGCTGCTTTTGTTTACTTCTCTGAGTTGATGGGATGCCAGATTTTCAGTGGCATTAGATGGACTGAAATAGAAAACAGGTTTTCTTATTAGAATGATATTCTGTACTTGCAGGAGACAGCAAAGAAACAGTCTCCCATTACTCCTTTCTACAGATACATTCATAGTGTATATTCACTACAGTTTGTTCATATTGATTTTTCATTTCGTAAATCATTTTACCATTGCAGCACCTTGTCAAGCTTACATATTAAAGTACAATATATTAATATTTACGGGCTGCCTAAAAACCACACACAGATTCTCCTTACTGCCTAATGATATTCAAGCATGAACAAAAAGAGTCTGGAAAAGGTGATCTTTACCATGGGAAAGCATCTCATTTATAGCCCCCAGACAGGAAATTACTGTAGCTGCGGTAACACTCGTTCACATAAACTGTCAAACTGGAGAGCAGCTTGGCCAGTAAAGACCCTTCTTCTAAAACAGGAAAAGTCAAATGATTCGTCCTTCTATGTCCAGCCAAAAGGCAATTATCAAAACTTGGAAAAGTTACCTAAAGTTCTCAAGAAAAGGGAAGGGAAGATGACTAAGGAGTTCAGTGCTTAGTGTACACCCATGGGGAAGAGAGTAGGGAAAAGTTCTTATTTCCCAAACATTTGCATTAGATGTGAGCTATAACTGAAAGATATTTTTCACGAGGTGATTGTGTCCTGGTCAGTGGAGTGTTGTGGTGTGTTACATCCTCCCAGGGAGGGAAAGAATGGCAAAAATGCTGCCTTTTGCCTTAGTGTGTGAGTTGCGGATATCTGCTAGGCCCAGAGATGTCTGCAGAGTTTTCCAAAAGCTTTTTTTGGACATGTGCTCAAAATGTTTTCCCCCACCTGGTCACACATTTGTATTTAAAATTACTTGTGGATGTGTAAAGTTTATTTTGAGTCTGTGTTAATGCTTCTGTGAAATCAGTGCTTTACTCTCTACTTGGAATATTGTGTAATTTCTGGGGAAGTTTATGAATTTATATGTTTTCAAGAATTTAAGGGTTGCAAACAAAGCAGTAGAATTGGAATGCTTCTTTTTTTGTTTTTGTTTTTTTTTTTTTTAGTTGTAGCTATTTGTCTCCATAAATTTGCCACGATTTCTACATCTTTCCTGTGTTTTTGTTGTTTGTTTGGGTTTTTTTGATGTTTATTGAAACAAACAAACAAACACATACCTTGAGTGGATGTGATATACCTTGACTTCAGCAAGGCTTTTGATACAGTATCCCATGAGATCCTCACAGCCAAGCTTGAGAAGTGTGGGTTTCCTTACGGTGTAATAAGGTGGATTGGGAAGTGGTTAAAAAACAGATCTCAGAGAGGTGTGGTCAGTGGAGCAGAGTCTGGCTGGAGGCCTGTGACTAGTGGAGTCCCCCAAGGGTCAGTACTGGATCCAGTATTATTCAATATATTCATCAATGACCAGGATGAGGGGGTAGAGAGCACCCTCAGCAAGTTTGCTGATGACACCAAACTGGGAGGAGTGGCTGAGACAGCAGCAGGCTGTGCTGCCATTCAGAGAGACCTGGACAGACTAGAGAGCTGGACAGGGAGAAATTGAATGCAATTGAACAAGAGCAAGTGTAAGGTGCTGCATCTGAGGCACAACAACTCCATGTATCAATACAGGCTGGCGTCTGATGTATTAGAGAGCAGCTCTGGAGAAAGAGACCTGGGGGTCCTGGTGCACAGGGGGATGACCATGAGCCCACAGTGTGCCCTTGCATTGGCCAAGGAGGCCAATGGCATCCTGGGATGCAGTAGGAGAAGTGTGGCCAGCAGGGCAAGAGAGGTTCTCCTCCCCCTCTAGTCTGCACTGGTGAGACCCCACCTCGAGTACTGTGTCCAGTTTTGGACACCCCAGTTCAGAAAAGAGAGAGATTTGCTGGAGAGAGTCCAACGCAGGGCCACCAAGATGATTAGGGGAGTGGAGCATCTCCCTTCTGAGGAGAGGCTGAGAGAGCTGGGGCTCCTTAGCCTGGAGAAGAGGAGACTGAGGGGGGACCTCATCAATGTCTATCAATATGTTAAGGGTGAGTGTAGAGAGGATGGAGCCAGACTTTTCTCAATGTCATCCAATGACAGGACGAGAGGCAATGGGTGGAAGTTGGAGCACAAGAGGTTTAAGGTCAACACAAGGAAGAACTTGTTCTCAGTGAGGGTGGCAGAGCTCTGGAACAGGCTGCCCAGGGAGGTTGTGTAGTCTCCATCTCTGAAGACACTTAAGAGCCGCCTGGATCTGTTCCTGGGTGATTTGGTCTAGGTGATCCTGCTCGGTCAGCGGGGTTGGACTAGATGATCTTCTAGGTCCCTTCCAACCCCTAATATCTGTGAATCTGTGAATCTGTGAAAACCAAAAACCAAACAAGCACACAAAAATTACCTCTATTTTTCATTTCCTTGTCTTCTTTTATGTAATCGAATGAATACATAGTTTTAGTGAAATGATGGAAATGGTATAGTATGGTATCGTATGCTATGCTATGCTATGCTATGCTCTGTTCTGCTATGCTATGCTATGGTTGAATATGGTGAAAGACTTCGAACTGCTGATAACACTGTTTGGGATTTGTGAGGGATCTTGAGTGTGCTGCCATACTTGTGGTCTGATAGTGACAACCTCCCTTCAGTAAGGGCTTTGTAAGTCCATGGAGCACTGCTAACATGGGATAAAGCAGCTGACGAGGATGTAGGCTAGATCCTACTCTTCTGCCCTTAGCTGAGACTCGGATTACCTAAACATTATCTGTCCAAAATTCTGTATTAGCCTCCTTTTGTAGCTTATGACTTAGAAGTTCTTTCCAGAGTGCAATTCCTCTGAACCATGTCAAGAAACTCACTTTTCTTAAGTGAATGTGACATTTACAGAATCACAGAATCACAGAATCACAGATATTAGGGGCTGGAAGGGACCTAGAAGATCATCTAGTCCAACCCCCCTGCATGAGCAGGATCACCTAGACAAAGTCACCCAGGAAGACATCCAGGAAGGTCTTAAGTGTCTCCAGAGATGGAGACTCCACAACCTCCCTGGGCAGCCCGTTCCAGAGCTCTGTCACCCTCACTGAGAAAAAATTCTTCCTGTGTTGACCCTAAACCTCTTGTGCTCCAACTTGCACCCATTGCC
>VYZU01050015.1:3058-26304 GCA_013401355.1 Ceyx cyanopectus
CTTTCATGTTACACCTCAAAATTGAGACTTTTCAGCTATGGCTCTAGTTTTTATTAACTTAGAATATCATTCTGGTATTAAAATATACATTTACTTCTACCAGTCCCCCTCAAGGAACTTCTTATATTTATTTAATGACAACCCAAGAATGGACACAGTTGCAATGTAGTTCAGAGCAGCACCCCAGGGGTTCATGCAACTGGATCACAACAAAGCCCACAACTCATCAGCTCAGGTGTTGTTCACAGTCCAAAGAATTAAGCAAGATGTAGCACACTGTGCTGCAAAAACATGCTTTGTATTCATTCCACCATCATCTCCTATTGAAAATTAACTAATAATAGCAACCTTGCCATAACTCTGTTCAGTTTCCTCGCATGAATGAGGAGTTTTAGCCAGGAACTCTTCAATCTAAGAAAACTAATGGCTGCTGGCAGGACCAAGTTCCCTTTGCTTTAGTATTTGTTTCAAACTTTTCTCTGAAAATGACTCTTCATATCATGCTAATTGTAGCTTGCAGCTCATTATTTTCAGGGGTATTTAAAACAGGATGCTGTTATATAAAAGGGTCATTTTGAAGAAGGAGCTATCTTCTCTGCTCTCTGTCTCACTACTCCCAATTATTTTGTTGTCATTTTAATTGGTATATTACTCAGAGAGAGAAAATTTGCTGCTGTTTGATCTTCAGCTTATTTGAATTTATTCTAGTGTTTCGGGGGTTCTAAAAATGCTTGAAAGCATCTAGAGACCAGGAGGGACATTCTGTTCTGTCTGTTGTTGCTCACAGATGTGCCTTACAGGTTCAGAGACCACTTCTGCCTTCTCCACCACAGCAACAGCTGTCATGTCTCTCCAATTCACCAAAGCTGCTCAGGACTGGATTTTGTCTCTCTCCAGCTGTCTAGGTGAGGAAATGAGGAGAAAAAACTTTTTATTCTCTTACGACCTAAAATCTTTGTGCAGGCTTAGAGATGGTGGGAGCTCCATCATTCTTTGCCCTCCATGGGTGGAATAACAGAGAAAATGGATGTGCATCTTTTGGCAACAAAGAGAAGGAGATAAACATGGATTATTTCAACAGCAAATCATTAACCTGTGGGGAAAACATAAGGTCACAGTAGCTTTCTGGGAAAGGACTTTAACCATAAGATAGGCTCTTTTAAGACTATTTGATTTCCCAGGGTTTACAGGAAGGTTGAGTTTCCTCTTGCTGCTCTTTTCCACCCATTCTTACATTTGTTTTAAATCTCAGTGATGTAGACACAATGAAATGCTTTCCCAACCAGCCACTCATTCCCAGTAATAACATTATACTACAGCAATATTATAATCCTGAATTTTCTGACAGAGATAACTGCTTAGAATAGGACATCAAATTTCAAGGCTGACTTAGCTGAGAAATGGTTTACACTCACAGTCAGTTTTTTATGTCATTGAAATATGCATGGGCAGCAGGACTATGACAGTAGTGAGCAGAACAAAACAGAAATGGGAGGAACTGTACAGCTCAGTTCAGAGGGAGCTGCAAGACAGTGCTTATTGACAAGGCATTATGGAACTAATTCTTGCAGCCCTCCCATGGACATAAGTGGACCTGGCTGACAGTAGCCAATAATAAATGCACCTAATAAGACAGAGTAGGAGTGGGACACCTGCATATCTTTTGTGGTGGCACAGTGGTGACAGGAAAGTTAAGACTTCAAATACCCTTTCTTTAAAATTAGCTTTATTATTCTCCATTAAGAAAGAAAATGTGGTCTTGTGGGGAAGGTAGGAAGACAGATTTTTATTTTTTTTTAAGAGGAAAACGTTTTGGTGTTGTAGTTTAACCCCAGCCAGCAACTAAGCACCATGTAGCTGCTCGCTCACTCCTCCCTGCTCCTGCATGAGGAGGAGAATTGAGAAAAAAATAAGTAAAACTTGTGTATTGAGATAAGAAATTAATCACTGAAATAGAAGAATAATATAGCAAAAAAAATTAAGAAAAATAAAATGCAAGAAAAGACAAATAATGCACTATACAATTGCTCACCACCCATTGACTGGTGCCCAGCCAGTCCCTGAGCAGTAATCAGGCCCCCTGGCCAACTGTCCCCAGTTATATATTGAGCATGATGTCCTGTAATATGGAATATCCCTTTGGCTAGCTCAGTTCAGCTGTCCTGGCTATGCTCCCTCCCAGCTGTTTGTGCACCTTCTGATGGTAGAACATGGGGCACTGAAAAGTCTTAGTAACACCTAAATATCAGTGAGTTATCAACATTATTCCAAATAAATTCTAAATACACTAAATCTGAAACACAGCACTGTACCAGCTACTAAGAAGAAAATGAACTCCAGCTGAAATCAGGGCATCTGAGTAACAGAATCAGAATAGGATTGACGATCCTGGATGAAGAAAAAAAAAGAGAAATCTATGGTGATTCCTGTTCTCATCAAGGGGGAGAAATATTGTAGAAGGAGGGAGTATAAGTATTCAATGCCTTTTCTGGAAAAACCATCCAACTATCCTCCTTTCTGATTGAGGTAAGAAGGAAGTAGGAGGTGAGTATACATTCTTGGGCTTTTTACCATTTTGGGACTTTAGGCCACTTTATATAAACAAAGACACGTTTTGCAAACATAGTTGGTCACCAAAAGTTTAATTCAAGCTCATGATGTCAAGTTATGCAGAATAAACTAGGACTCTGTCCCAACCCTGCAGGTATATGTGAAATATACTCATTTTCTCAATTTAAATGACTGACAGCAACTCAATATCACCATATGTTTCCAAACACATTTTCTAAATGATTTCTCAATAATATGTTGCAAAAATATGTTGTAAATTAGAATGAAACTCTATAAAAATAAAAAAACTTCTACTTTTAGAATTGCAAGAAAAATTAATTGTCGGGAAAGGGCCATTTTTTGTACAGGCCTTTTGGAACAATGATTCTTTAATCCCAAAACTTTCAGAGGTGTCTTCATGCTCACAGACACCATGCTCTTTCCCTTGGGAAGTGATGTTATAAGGGTCAAAAGATTTTGTTTTGACTGATGCAAATGTTAGCACAAGACAATATCCTTAGAAATGGCCACTTACTCTCTGAAAAACATGAAACCTGCTGTTCCTAAAGAGTTAATCTGTGCTACTTATTATTGCACAAAATACACTTTACATATACATGTGTGAAATTATATTTACTGAGGAGGAAAAAAGGTATCCAATTCTTTAGTTATGAAATACAGAAAAAAGCTTGGGAGATAACAATTTATTTAAGCAGCATTTCATATTATTCTAAAATGGGGACTGCAAACAAAAATATGTAGTTAGGATACATTGTCATATATATATTAAAAAAAGTCATACTGTTCACTTTTCTGAGGAAGAATCATATGACTTTAGAAGAGGTACTGTAGTTTCTGACACATTCAGGAAATAGCTACTGAGATTCACCTTCAACCCAGGGCTGTAAAATCTTGCCGAATTCAGTCCCATGCTCATCATAGAAAACCTGATTCACATACAACCTCTACTAATCTTGAGCCACACTGGTAGTAGCCCCTATCATCCCTACTTCAGCCATTTTGGAATCAATATCCCTCTTCCCTCATTTATATAATCTTTTTAAGGTTCTGGTGAATTAAAACACATATATAGCCCATCATTAAAAAAACAGTTCTCAAGGAACAATATTGGATTAATTTAGTATAGTGTATTTTTGTAACAAAATAATATGTCTGATTCCATTTACTTCCATTCCTTGATTCATTTTTGAACTTTTATCCCAAAGTTTAATTTAGATATGCAAACTACTTATATGACATGTTTTTTTCTTTCTTACATAAAGGTACTTGCTCCTCTTTAGTCGGCTTTTTTATTAAAACTGTATGGCTAAGATCTTAGAGCTTTTGATATCTAATGAAGGTTTGCCTGTGTTATGTCTTTGTGTAAGGAAAGTAAGAAAATAAGAATCCAGATTAATCATCCTTAGCTTAATGTGATAAAGGTTTTTTAAATGAAATGGATGCTATTTGGTTTTCATAAAAATCTTCACTTTTATAGTGTAAGAGATAAACCTCAATTTCTTTGGGGAAAAAAATCTATTTGGATTACAGAATTGACAGGCTCACAGCCATACCGAGCCATGTCAAATTTACATATTTGATAGATACTCCTGAATTCTGTGTGTTCATTTCCTCTAACTTGAGCTGTTCTGGTCAAATGTCTTTAAATCTGATAGATTTAGGCTTGGAGGAGGACCATTAATCTGACAGCCAACCTTCTAAAGCTGCTTACACACTTGTAGAACTGATCACATTTTCAGAATACTTAGTGGGGTTGCATCAAACAATACAACTGGTCACATACAACAGCTCTTTGTGGCAAACCTATTAGAAAAGAAAAAAACATTACAAAGATTTGACTGACATTATGTTGAACTGTAGCAATTAAATAAGCATTTTCTTATTTCCTTAGGCCACAGTGTTCATTAAAATACTGTGTCTTTACTCCTGTCTCTAACTGCTGACAAGTTTCTAGGTAGCCAAAAGTCCTATTGACACTTCTCATGGATCTGAAAAATTATTTGATTTAGAACTGGCTTCTTATGAAAATGTAATAATAGCAACAGCACAAAAACTTAGTAGCAGGTGCCCTGAGTTGGACAGCGATTTTACATCAAGCTGCTTTTGTGACTCTATTCCTGAAACTATAGAAGAAAGCAAGAGTCTGCCTTTTGAATGCCACAGCTTTTCAACAGCTCTGCTGCATCCTGCTTTGCTCACCTGGAGACATGAATTTGCTTCTGACAGTTCCCACAGTTATTCTGGATGACTTTAATCATTATTTGAAATTGGTTTATGGATAGAGATGTGAACCACAGCCTCCTACCTGTCGTGCAAATGCACTATTCACCACGGCATCAGCTGCACTGACTGCAATGTGAATGCAAACTATGTGCTTGTAGATGCTCTTGGAAACCTTGAGGAGGTTTAAGTGTCATCAGCAGGTTCACAGATGACACCAAGCTGAGTGGTGCTGTGGAAAGGCTGGAGGGATGGGATGTCATCCAGAGGGGCCTGGATAGGCTGGAGATGTGGGTCCAGGTGAACCTCATGAGGTTCAACAAGACTAAATGCAGAGTCCTGCACCTGGGTCAGAACAACCCTCACTATCCATCCAGGCTGGGGGATAAGGGGCTGGAAAGCAGCTCTGCAGAAAAGGGCTTGAGGGTGTTGGTGGATGAGAAGCTGGCCATGAGCCAGAAGTGGGCATTGGCAGCCCAGAAGGCCAATGGCATCCTGGGCTGCATCAAGAGAAGTGTGGCCAGAAGATCGAGAGACATGACTCTGCCCCTCTGCTCTGCTCTGGTGAGACCTCACCTGGAGTATTGCAGCCAGTTCTGGAGCCCTCAGCACAGCAGAGACATGGAGCTGATGGAGCGGGGCCAGAGGAGGCCCCAGAGATGCTCAGAGGCTGGAACAGCTCTGCTGTGGGGACAGGCTGAAGGAGCTGGGGTTGTTCAGCCTGGAGAAGAGAAGGCTCTGGGGAGACCTTATAGCCACCTTCCAGTACCTGAAAAACCTGCCTGGATTATTTAAGACATAGTTTTGAGGATGTGGCTGGAGGCCACAGTGCAGCCTTGCACAATTCTCATGAGATGCCTATATTTAAGCAACCAACAATATTGTATATTGTGTATGCTTTAAAACAGAATTCATCTTCATATCTATCATTTTCTGGGCACTTTCTGCCTGTTTGATTTGCCTGTCTCTGGTTTCCATTAATCTGTCCAATACACACCCCCTGTATATTTCCATTTTTTATTAGTACATTCCTTAAACAACCCTTCTTAGCCCTCTAGCAGTTCTCTGCAGGGCTTCCCAGTACTTAACCCATGGAGATTTTTTTCATGTCTTATCCTGTTGTAAAATAGTTCTTTGTAAAAAAATATAAATTTGTTATTTCTTACATGAACAGCTCATGGTTGTCTCTCAGTACCATAAAACTGTCTTTCTAATAAAATTAAACTTATAATGCCTTTGACATTTTTTCCTTGTGTAGTTAAGATTCAACAAATTTTTTTTTTCTTATTCCAAGCTTTCTCCTACATTGTTTTCTTAAAACTCTACCAGTCGCCGTGACTAAGAAGACTAGTAACTTGAGAATTCAGCTCTGAATTTGTCTTTAGATGCAAAATATGCTTAGATTTTGCATATTTTTTATATAAAACATCTCTTAGACAGTTTTTTTTTATCTTCCATCTATTCATACATCTCTCACATTTTATTAGAACAACCTTTTTGCTGAACTTAGCAGATGCTACACTGTGGCTACAGGCATCCTCCTCAGATCCAGCTCATTTAAGCTTTTTATCCCTTTCTTTAAATGACTCCTCCATATCTTGCTCACACTTCACATGCAATTTCAGAAACTGCCTTTTCAAGGCATTCCTGTCACACCCATCATCTCCTAATCACAATTGGAAAGTGGACTCTTGCTTCTGGAGGGTCTGTGGTGTCAGGCTTCCCTGCCCATGCTTTACATTTTCAGACAGGTGTCATCAGACTTTTTAGCACTTTCACAGCTGGGAGGGTGTCTCTTTAAGCATCAACAGAGCTGGCTACCCTCAAAGATGAGGTTGAAAACCCATCCATTGCTGTGATGCTTACAAAAACATACAACAGTGAGAAGTTACTGTGGTGCTGCTGCCAGGGTTGGCTATGCCTACTGGTATTATCTCATTATTTCGTTGTGCTCCTTGTATGTGTCTGATCTTGCTTAGAAATGTAAGCTCTTTATGGCAGGCACCATCCTCTTGCATTCTACAATAAATAAAGTCCCATTCCACAGTAAATTTATGCTTATACAAATAATAATTATAATACATGAGTCTGTGATCTTAAGGATGTCCCAAAGCTTCCTCTCTCCTCATGTTGAGTTGTAGCAGATTGTGATGTTTCCCTACTGCCAGATAGGGCTGGTTGTGCTTGCATAAGACTAAAATGATATTTAGAAGATCTCAGTTTCATCCAGGGATTTAACAATAGAATGCTATCCAGGCAATTATTTTAATTTAAGAGAATAACTTGGGAAATGGTTGGATGAATGAATCCATTCCAGTTAATTGGGATAATGGCATTATTTATGCTGGTCACCTTTTTTTCACTGCCATTTGTAGGAAGCTTTCCAACTACAAAGCCAAATTCTTCCATGATATGGATCCACTAAGGCTACTGAAATTAAAACAGGAATGAATCTGGTGCATTGCAAGTATAGAATAAATTGTCTCACTTATTTTTGGAGAAACCATGTGTGCAGCTGACCTGGGAATACTACAAATTACTCTCTTTATTCTACTATTGCTATCCTGTCATTAGTAGTGTTGCAACAGGAGGTGTTCTTGGCACTTGTTCTAACAGAAATATATAACTTTTGTTTTGTTTGCATACTTATGCAGCTCATTACTATGTGAAAAACAATCTGCAGCTTAGCATTTATTAATGGGATATGGAACAAGGAAACAGCATATGGAGTATTGGGATACTGAATACATAATAAGTTTGATCCTGAAAGTCCTTGTGTGATTTTTCAGCTCAAGATGGTTGTTAAATTTCCACTGCAAAGCTGAGCAGAAACCATGCTTGTGTTCAAGCAGTGAAGGCACAGTCCTCCACTCTAAACAGACTTAAAGGTCAAGAATTCTCTGCACCTGATCACTTCTTAAAGGGAAGCTAAAGACAGGATTTTGCTTTGTGATTAATTCTTTGGTTTCATCCTCTTCAGAGTGGAGCTCTGAAAATAGAATGGCTTATTTCCTTCAAGTGATTGAAGATAACATTCACTGTGATATTGTTCTACCTATTTCTGTCCTCAGCTGCAGAGAAATTGAGCTCTGAATGTCATCCTCTGCTCACCTCTATGCCTAATGTTGACTAGGCCCTGCTGGCATGAAGTTCACCAATCTGAAGACAAGTAATGCAGGGCTATAACCACTTAGTACAAAGATTCATCTTCATTTAATGTGTAACAACACCTTTGCACCTCTCAGAATAAGATCTTGGGGCAAAATGAGTTCTGTATAATCTGTTTGTCCATCCTCCTGTCCCTTGTCAGACTGAGGGGCTCTTCAAGTCTGATGGAATAGACCCGAACCTTTTGTCTTGCAAAGATAAAGATCAAATCATTCTATGAAACTTGTTGAATCAGGATACATTGAGCCGTGGGTATATCTGTGACAGCAGCATGGATTAGACATATCTGCCAGGCTGCAGTGACCTAGCTCAGATTTTGAGCCTTTTCTGCAGCAGAATGACTCTCCAAGTCATCTGACACAGCCTTGTTTAATAAATCATAACCTTTCAAACTTCTGGAAAATGATGAGGTGTGGAAAACAAGAATTAACAGGCTAAGGATAATTACAACTGATTACTAAATAGCTAAAATACAATTTACTGCAGATACTACAAAGACATGACAAATTAGACATCTTCATGTTTTCAACAGCAAGTGAAAGTGCTGTTCCAGCAAACTGGGGTATTTTAGGGGGAAAAGAGGTTTAGAAATATTAGGGCAGGCATCAAACCTGGAATTTCTCAGACTTTTGTTTCTTTCATTGTAGGAGTCCCCTGAATTCAATCACAGTATCTTGTATGACCAGAAAGGGCAACTCATCTTTTGTGAAACTTCAGTGCCTTGGGGTTGCCTAATTATTCCATGAGGCTGAATTCAATTCTCCTGATTTTCTCAAGAGACCTTCCAGCAAAGACAACATCTGTGACCTATAGCATGAGTAGCTCTGAAGGAAGAAAATGTTTTCAGGTAAATGGGATACAACAGACTCCTGTGCATGTGACTTTAATTTTCATATTCCTACTGACCCTCCATCCAGCAGGGCACAGGGACAGGACACTTGTAAGAGGCCACCTGAGTCCCTGCATGCAGACATCACTTCTGTGCTAACAAACACACAACACACAACATTTTCCCACAAATCCACACGTTTTCCCCTGCAAATGCCATGGGCCATGAAATTCTTCCTGACACCTATTGAAAGACTAGGGTGCCATGAGAAAAAAAAGCAGGAGGAAGTGACAGTATTATCTGACCTTTGTCAATAGAATTCCCAGGTGATGATGCTTCAGCCAAGGAAAAAGGGAATTCTTCCTCTGGAAAAATTCTTCCTAATTATGAGAAAAAATTCCTGTGGACCCCATATCTCATAATTGGTTTAACACATGTTGAGCTGGGTCAGTGGCTGAACACCTCTAGACATTTAATGTTACTAGGACTTAAGTAGAATTAAATACTAAAAATTCTAATAGTTTTGAAATGATTTAAAGTTTTTATCTATGAAGAGTCAGTATATCTCAACTTTTGCTCTACTAAACTAAACAAATCAAACTCATTCACTGTCTCATATTTCCAAATTAATTTTAGCATCTTTTTCCAGTTTTATTTCATTTCAGTGTCACTGACTAGAAAGTTTTAAATTATTTAAGATGAAATTTTATCTGTATTTTCTATAGAAATACTAATAATTTCCTTGTTTTGCTAAAATGTACCTTAAAGAAGCCAAGATACAATTGTAACACTGATTGTAATGAGGTCAGTATTTCACTTTCATATCTGTATCCCTTTTTTTACTTACCTGTAGTATGTGAAGCACATCCTAGAGTTTAATGCCAAATACTTTCTCCTGGGAGCATCTTGTTCTGACAAGTATTGTGAAATGAGGTGTGGTTCAGGTACCACAGCCAAACAGAAAACTGAATACCTGCATCTTGAAATAAAACACATTTCCATTAGCCTTCATCCTCTCAGCTCATGAGCCTTGATGAAGCAAATTTATACATTCAAATGAAAAAAAAAAAAAAAAAGGATAAATTACAGACAAATAAAGCATACACGAATTTCAGCCATAATTTTATATTTCAAACCCTATGATGTGATTGAGAAACTGTTTCACATACAGAAATGCTTATATAAACCACTCACATTCTGATATTCCACTAAGTATCATCATTATTCTGATTGAAAAGGAGAGAATGAGTTAAAAGTCGGTTCATGTTAAAGATGACAATATTTGTTTGATTTTTGATATAGAAATAAATAAAACTGAAATTCAGATAATGGCCAGGCTGAAGAAATAGGATCTCAACTATTCATGAATTTCAAGTTTCCTCAAGCATACTGCAAAATTTGTGCAAAATGCTTTATACATTTGTTCATTTCCTCCTTGTGCCATTTATGGAGTTTTAAGTTTTCTTTAGGAAGCTAGTATTAAATTTCTAGCCAGCTGAGACTGCTGAAGGAGGGAGATGCCTTTGTTGGGTGCTCCATCAGCCACACAAATAAGCACGATGCTGGTGAGGGCTGCACTGTGCATCTCGGCCACGCTGGCTGCTGCTCTCAGCTGTGCCCTGTCTCCATGGAGACACTTGAGGAGACGCGGTACCTCCTGGAGACAGAAGGAAGATTTTCCTCTTGCTCTGCAAGATGCTGCAGGGAATATAGCATCTTTTCTTGACCCTTGGTCAGTCAGGATTTGTAGTCACAGAGCCATCAGGTTTTTCTTTTCTCACCCTGAAAAACAAGCAGTGATTGGGGAATAAAGGGGATTGGTCGTTTTTTAACAAAAACGAAACAAAACCCCCCCAAAATTTAGAGCAGGATGCAAAATCTCAGTCAGATTTAAAGTCAAAGTTCTTCTAGAGAAAAAAAGAGAAGCCCTCAAATCACTCAGTTCAGAAAATGGTGTTTGAAATTGCAGTGGTGTTCTTCCTGAAGTTAAGATTGTAAGAGAAAGAAGAATAGTTCATTACATGAGAGAACTATGACCTCCACTTTCATTTAATCTACTTTAGGCTGAATAATTGTATAGTCAAGGAAGTCTTTTCCCAGTGGTACAGCACGGGAGTGGTTAGTTCTTTTGAGTAGAGTGATCAGTTCCAGATAGCATAGAGCTGTATCTGAGGAGCTGGAAAAAAAACAGTATATATTGAATTAGTAAAAACATTGGAAGAAAGAGGACAGCCACAATAATCTTGTCTTTTATTCCGTGTTATAAAACAAATAAGTAAAGCATACTTAGTTTAGCCTTTGGGATGACTCCTTTAGGGACTTGCAAGTTTGAATGAGATGAATCTAATTAATAACTGGGATTTTCTGCAAATTCCTCTCAAAGCCCTGTGCTGATCACATGGGATGGAGCATTAATTCTCCTTTTTCCTGTATCTTCTACTCACATATGAAAAGGCTGTGCAATTGCAAGAAGAATTCAAAGTTTACATTAATAAGTAAGAATAGGGGCAAATATCACTGTCTTCTTTTCAGTTACTGAGTATCATTTGAATAGGGAAACTACAATAAAATAAAAATCTCCTTAGTGGTCTCATCCTTCCGTGTGGAAACTATATCAGTGTCATCTGTATTCAGATAGAGATGCCTTTAGTATGCCTACTGAGCTACCTTTATGCTTTCACTAGCACAAAATAAACCTCCCTAGAATGCAAGGACAAATCATTAGTTTAATTACCACTAACTGTCTGCAACTTCTGCATATAAAAAGCATCCCCCAATTACATTTATCAAACATGACAGAAAATGTTTTATTTATTTTTTAAAATAATTATCACACTGATATTGTCAGCTTTGTTTACCATAACATTAATATTTTAGCAATTTAGCATGATTATAGTTTTTCTAATTAGATATTTTATTTGAAGTTCTCTGCTCAAGTGATTTAGAGCAAGATCTGATAAGACTGCAGCTGAAGTTAGACTGCTCTCATCCACAAACTTAAAGCTATAGTGCTGCTATTCTTTTGAAGAACTCATGTTTTGTTAGGAGACCAGAACTATTTCAGTCTTCCAGAACTAAATTATTTTCATGGATGTAAAACAAAAGCTGAGTGTGCCTGTGTTCCCTCCTTGGCAGCATTTTTCTTTCATAAAAAAAACTTATATCTGTTAAGAATATTTTTCACACTAAACTCTACAGTTATTTAAGCACTAAAGTAGAAATGTCCTTTCTACAGAACATAGATGGTGTTCCTTAGTTAGAATTTGCATTAAGATAGTTAACTCAGTACTCTTTGCTGGTCATATTTTTTTTAAAAATGACATTATTTATTTAACTTTAAGAGTATGCAGCTTGCTTGATAGCCACATAGTCCTTTAGGATATAGTAGAGAATATTTTAAATGCTATTCTTCTAAACAAATACGATCACCAAGAGACATTAAGACAATTATTTAACTGATGTTTCTTACTAAAAATATATATCAAAAACTTCAAAATAACAAGAAACCCTAATGTATATATTAAAAGCATCCCCTAATGTATATATTAAAAGCATCTGGTGTGTTACAGCTCAAGCACTAAGCACAGCCTTGAACTTCCACCAAGACACAATGAGCTTTTAAAGTTTGTATTTTAATTTTCCATCAAAAAGAAGGCAACTGTCCTCAGGTTCAGGCTGTTTCACAAAATTAACATGTATGTTTTTCCAAGTCTTCCTAAATCCTTACAGAGGCAAGTCTTGTGGAATGCAAATTTTCTACTATTTCTTAAAAATAAACCATAAAAAATGTTAAAAGTATGTTTCTCCCTATGCTATGGAAAAACTGCTACTTTATTTCTGGCATTTCTTATCTTGCTTTGTTAACAGCTAGAACAACTAGCATTTCTACAATTATACTCTGTGATTTTGAGTATTCATCTCTTCACCTCACTTCTGTCATCTCCTTTTTGACTGAATTCTTTGGGGGTATTTCTTGAATACAGGTTAAAATGTTTTTACTTTGGGAACCTATTCCCAAGTTATTGAAAAAAACAGAAACCTAGGAGCTCTTCCTTTGCTCTACTAAGACCATTTTTATTTAACATCTTATATTTATCTGAGAGAAACAGACACCAAAGATTTGAAGGTTGTCAGCAGGGCAAAGAAAGCTCTTCTCTGGCCCCTTGCTGTAGTTGAATTTACAATTTTATTGTCCTGTAAATCTGTTTAGCCACATACCACAAACACTGTTAATATTTTCATATTTGCCTGAAATCTTAACGAGAAACACTTTTTTATTCAAGCTTTCTGCACATACAAGCTTAGCTGATTTATTATAGTGTCTTCTATTTGTGGGGGATTATGACAGAACTGTGAGAAAGATGTTTTGGAAAGGATATACAAGGCATTACTAGCTGATGGGAAGATAGCAAGTATTGCATGTGATACTTTAAACAATGAAGTAGTTTTAAGTCTTTTTCTTAAAATGTATCAAGCAGAAAATGATTGATTGATGCAAGAAGTTTCAAAGATGTTGTAGCTGAGTTTGGAGACAATGCCTAGTTTAAATTCAAGTAACCTGGTAGAACTCTACTGAATTCCACAAGACCTTAGCTATATATCTTGGGATTCTGTACAGTTTAAAATTATTATCTACTACAGTGGAAAAAAATAACAGCTTTCTGTTATTCATTCATTGCTACTAAGCCATTACAACATCATGGAAAACCTCGGTGTTCAAAAAGTTACCAATAAAGATAGGAAGTTTTATTTTCTAATAGTCTTGAATTTAACTGAAAAGATTTCACTGCTGTTCTTTTTATCTTTTTCTTTTTTTGTTTGTTTTGTCTTAAATCATCACAACAAATATAATTATATTCTCTGGTTTTCAAGGTTCTTGAATCAATAGTACTTCTGAAGTATGCTAAAATTTAATTTCCTCTTCCATTTCCTGTTTTAGAATTTCTTTTGAAATGAAGCTTGGTACATTTTATCTTTTCATCTACATCCTGAGATGAACTAATTTAAGACAGAAATGAGCACTATCCTAAAATAAACAAGTGTTCTTAAGATCTCTTGTTTTCTGTATCTTTATTTCACTGAACCTGGAAGCAGTCATGTCTGAATGAGATACAGTCTAATGAACCTGCACTTTTTAGCACTCAGAATTAAAAAGAAAGAAAAAATACTAGTTAGGATAGTCTTTGCTTCAGAGTTGATATTGAGACACATACTGTAAAGAGGCAAAAAACTGTTCTGACATCTTTTGTAGTTGATTAATTTCAAGAATACATTGATGAAATCCTAAACTATTTTACAGAAATCTTTTCAGGACATTATCCATACCTCTTATCTGAGAAGTTGTTGATGTTTTTTCCTCTTCTATCCAATCACACTGATAAGAACTTGCAGTTCAGCTGATCCTGTATTATCTAATTTAACATTTAGCAAATGGAGCCACCTTCAGGAAGGCCTGTGGATCTGTGAATATTTGTCATTCCACATGGCCAGAGAAACACCCTGGCATCTCCAGTTGTGAGAAACATTCAGGGATTTAAGGCAGAAGAAAACAGTGACACACAGTTGCTAATCTGTAACCTTATTTCAGCTTAATCATAATTTCTTGAAGGAAAAGAGATATAATACTTAATTTACACAGAAGGAAACTTAGAAAAGGATATTTTTCAGTGAGATGTCAGGATTGGTTTTAAAATAACATTTTTTATGGTTTTACAGGCAAAAAGAGTGAAAGAGCATTCCACCTCAACATGAATAATATAAAGAAAATACTATGTTGATGACCACATAGTTATTAATTATTTAATAGATTAATTTTTTATACAATCAAGCTGCTCCTGTATTTCGCAGAACGATCTAAATATTTAGATAGATTTTGCCTAGAAGAATATTTGTCATTAGCTCTTCCTTAACAGTTAGCTGTGGTCTATTGTGCCAACAAGTATCATCTCTGGATAGTGACTAAGGGTTATTTATTATGTAAAATACTTTCTCTGCTCAGAGTTTATTTCCTTGGAACAAATGACTGCTTCACGATAAACTTTCATATTTGTCTTTCGTAATTAAAACTAGAAGAAAGATTATTCGACCAAGACAGAGCTAAGAGGCACTGATGGGATAACACATGGTACCCTTCTTTATCTACAAGAATTTAATTATCAGTAGTTCACAAAAAAAGTATCATTTTCTTTATTTTTACCCAGAAAAGTACTGTGGCACAGGTTGGCATAATGTAAGGAAGAGCAGAAAAAGACAGAAAAATGAGGAAAAAAGATACCTAACAATAGATATGGAAAACCACTATCTCTAGCATTGTATATTTGGCAACAAATAGGATTAGTATAATATTTACAGCAATCGTGTAAATTAGAGACCTTGGAGAGGTGGGCCCAGGTGAACCTCTTGAGGTTCAACAACAGCAAGTCCAGGGTCCTGCACCTGGGCTGGAACAGTCCCCACTGTCAATACAGGCTGGGAGATGAGGTAGCACTGCAGAAAAGGACTTGGGGGTGTTGGTGGATGAGAAGCTGGCCATGAGCTAGCAGTGTGCATTGGCAGCCCAGAAGGCCAATGGCAGCCTGGGCTGCATCAGGAGAAGTGTGGCCAGCAGCTGGAGAGAGGGCATTCTGCCCCTCTGCTCTGCTCTGCTCAGACCTCCCCTGGAGTATTGCATCCAGTTCTGGAGCCCTCATCACAGCAGAGACATGGAGCTGATGGAGCAGGGCCAGAGGAGGCCACAAAAGATGCTCAGAGGCTGGAGCAGCTCTGCTGTGGGGACAGGCTGAAGGAGCTGGGGTTGTTCAGCCTGGAGAAGAGAAGGCTCTGGAGTGACTTTATAGCCACTTTCCAGTGCCTGAAGGGGGCTACAGGAAGGCTGGAGAGGGGCTGTTTCCAAGGGCCTCTAGTGAAAGGACGAGGGGTAATGGGTTTAATTTAGAAAGGAGTGGATTTAGATTAGAAATAAGGAAGAAGTTCTTTACCACGAGAGTGGTGGACACTGGCACAGGTTGCCCAGGGAGGTGGTTGAGCCCCCATCCCTGGAGACATTCAAGGTGGAGCTTGACAAGGCTCTGAGCACCCTGCTCTAGTGGAAGATGTCCCTGCTCTGAGCAGGGGGGTTGGACTAGATGATCTCTAGGGGTTCCTTTCAACCCAGGGATTTCTATGATTCTATGATTTCTGTGAATAGGGAGTACATTTTTGGTGATTTTCCAGAAATGACAGTCAAAAGGAATAGCTTACTCATATTTTTTGCTGTTCTTTGTATTTGTGTTTTATAGGGATGCTACAATGGACAAGACATAAGTGTGTTAATCCACATGGAAGGAGAAGAAAAAGATGTTCCAAATCTCTGAGTGCTCACCAATACATAAAAAGTTGTCGCTGAAAATCGAATTGTAATTACAAGCAGAAAATTGAGTAAACATGTAAGTGTGGAAACTGTAACTGTTTATCTTCACTCTCTAGCCTGTAACTAATAAAGAGCTAGTAAGGTGAAATAGAATGGGCTCCAGACAAGTAATATCCTCCTTTATGGACAGCAGAAATTGCTTGTCTACCTGAAAGTACACAGGAACTACCTCCTAGTTATTTGCCTTTCTGCCTTTGTTGCTGCTGAGGGACTAGAGATAGAGAAGTTAGTTATACAGAAAACTGATCTATAAAATGCCAAATTTTGTCAGACTAGGGCCCCTTATAGAAATTCTGTAATAAATCCTGAAGGTTAATTAAAAATAAGTAAAACTAAAGAACTGATTTGTTGCTTGTTTAAATTTTTTCCAGAGATGTAATGAGAATTCCAGAGATTGTGTCTTTTAATTACAAAAGATTAGAAATAATGTAGCACATAGTTGTCACAGAATCATTATTTCAAATGAGTTATCTGCCTTATTTTCTTCAAGATATTGGTCATATTCCTGGAGTTTTTTCATCTGAGTCCTTACTAAAATGTGATGTTCTTTCCTGCACTCCTACATTTACTGTTCCCCATCCTTAGGCACACCATGTGCTTCATCTCTCTCTATGCATGTGTATTTACACCAATCAATCAAAGAATCAAGTAATAACATTTTTTTTTCTTAAGAACCCAGAATATCAGTATGAAAGGCCACCGAAAAAAGTCACTGCACAAAATGAATAGGTACAACTTCTCTATCTGACAAGTTAGTTAGCCAGTCTGACCTTTATGAGAAGTAAATTGATCATAACAGCTAGAGGAAGACTGGAAAAATGTAATTTAAAAAAATTGACTGTGTAAGAAAATAACAGGTAACCACCACCTCTGCTGAAGTCATCATCACTGTAGTGAGGAAGAAGGGGGGAAGCACACTGGAGCAGCCATTCCCCTTTGACCTGTGGTGAGATGGTAGACTGAGATCAGTGGTGGAGCAGATCCACCTGCAGCCTATGAGTGACTCCATGCTGGAGCAGGGGACTGTGCCCAGAGATGTCAGTGACTTTTGATGGAAGCCTGTGCTGGAGCAGTCCATTACTGGAAGGATTACTGCCTGTGGAAGAGACCCATGCTGGTTAGAGAAGTTCATGGAGGACTGAATCCTACTGGAGGGATGCCTTGTTGCAGCAGGGGCATACTGTGGGGACTTTTCCCCTTGATGATGTGGGAGAGGAATAAACAATATGGGACAGACTGACAGCAACCTCCATTCCCTGACCACCTGTGGTGCTGGGGAGTGGGATCAGAGCTGAGCCTGGGAAGAAGGGAGAGGTGGGGGAAGATGTATTTAAGATTTGGTGGCATGTGTCTCTGCCTTACTCCAACTGAATTGATAGATTTGTGTTAGTTTTGTTGTTTAAATAAAATTAATTTTGTTTCCCCAAGTCAAGTCTGTCTTTTACCTGTGATCATAATTGATGAGTGAACCCTCCCTTTCCTCATGACCCTCAAGCCTTTTGTTGTATTTTCTCCTCCCCATCCTACCAGAAGGGAATAAGAATGAGCAAACAGCAGCTCATTGTGCTTTGTTGCCAGTTGGGAGGGCTCAAACCATGACACTTATATAAGCATATATCTAAGATACAGATGAATCTGAGGGACAGATTTATATTTTTTTCCCTTATCTACATATTAATTTATATTAATCATGTATGCATATATACACAGGTGTACACATATGTGCATATATACCTATATATACTACCACATAAATCACAAAATAGTTGAGGTTGGAACAGAAGTCAATTTTTTCAACCCTTCTGAAGGAGGAACTCTTAGAGCCAGTTATCAGGACCGTGGTTTTTATATTCTTTGAAGGATGGACATTCCACCACCCCACTGGGCAACCTGTGCCAGTACTTGGTCACCCTCACAGTGAAAAGTGTTACCTCAGAAGGTGACGTTTTCAGACTGGAACCATTCACACACAGGAAACTTCCTTCTTAACAGCCTTTGTAATTCAGTTGTATATTTAATTCTGTTGAGTGCAAGGCCTTTTTTCTTTTGACTTTTGTGGTTTTAATGAATGAAGATGTGTTTTTCAAACCAAATGCAGTGCCTAAGGTGTAGAGGTGTGTAAGTTAGTTTCCATTGTTTAGAATTAGGTGAGCCTGAACATCTGCTTTGTTTCTATTTGCCATACTATAAAGAATTCAGAGAGTGATTAACTGTTTCTTAAGACAGGTTTTTCTTTCAAGTGGCCTTATGGAGTTTGTCCTGTGCAGCGTACATGGTGAAGGACACAGAATGTGGATAGTTGCAGTACATCCAGAAACAATGCCCATAGCTATCCAAATAAAATTGACTGAACTCAATGGTGGAAACAAATTAACAAATTTTTTTTCCCCACTTCTAAAAACTCTCTTATATGGAGATTTCCCACTGGATGGATATATTGATTTTTTTTTTTATTCCAAGGTACAGATCCAATGAGAATTCATGACAGCAACCCAAGCTCACGTAAACTGGGTAGTCAGAGAGAAAGTATTAGTATAAAATCCCACTAGGCTGCACACAGCACATTACAACACAGTGTGGAAGATAAATGAATTCTAGCATCACAGATTGTTGCTCGTATTTGACCAAAGCCCTGTATTCCCTAGGGACCTTTGGTACAGTATATATTTCACAGGACAGACAACTTGTCACATCTCTGGCTGCCATCATTATTAACTTCTTGCAGCTATGAGCAGAGGGAAAAAAACCTCTTGAGTAATCTTACCTTTTCAAGACACAAGGCGAGGGAAAAAATCAAAAGCTCTGTAGGGCATCCCAGCCTAGTTTAGTGCTTCTGAGTAAGTATCTTAGTGCACCAATTCTTGCAGATAGAAACTGGAAATGAATGCAGAGACCTTAAAAATAATTTCTTTAATAAGTTATTAAATAAGGTGTAGGTGTTTCAACATCTGAAATACCCCTAGTGATTCATAGGAATAAATCTACTCACAGGCAATTGTGTAACTGCAGTAACCAAATCAGAAACAGTGAAAGAGGAGCAGACTGACAGAGCACAGAATAACAGGTTTCTACTACTGCAAAGGAACACCATAGACTTGTGGCTACCTCTGAACTTCGATCAGTCCATAAGGAGAATCCAGTTTCCATCCCTCAGTTCTGTAATAGCATTAAGCCCTGGTCATTCCTTCAGCATTGCTCCTTCTCTCCACACAGACAGCTCAGTCCTATCTAGGCTTTTTATCTTGATCTTTAGAATGGTGAAATTCAGCCTGCATTGCTAAGCTCACACTTGATGATGAAGATTTTTTTTTCATCCCAGTAGTGCCTCATAATTCTTTTATTCATTGCACAAGAGTTTTTTATCTCAATGTTCTTTTTTTCCTGGTTTTTGTTTTTTTGGGGGGGGCTTTTTCTGTTTTGGATCATAAGGCATAGCAGCTTTGACAATCACACAATTTCTCTGAGTATTTAAAAATGCTCATTACAGACCTCCTTTGGGAATTACCAAGTTTTATTCTTACTAGTCACATACTGCCTTTAAACATGCATTATCTTTTGATGAAAATGGAGTCTTTGAGGTAATGAGGGGGAAAAAAAATCTCTCCAGCTTTCTTTACAGCTTTTTCTAATTCATCAAGACATCATTACAATTTTTCACTTCATATGTTTGAATTTAATTCATTCTGACATCAGAAATTGAATAAAAAGTACCCGAAACCAGCCAAGTATTCATATTACTAAACTATTCTAAAATGATGGATTGTTCCACAACGGGATTTTTTTTCTTAAACCAAGACCAGGAAACTTAGAACCACTTTCTCATATGTCCCATGCTTCTCCTCCAAACCACTTTAGTGGCCGTTTGCTGGACTGGACTGACAGCACAAAGAACTTGGCACCTGAACCCTTTACCAAATAAAGCAAGTTATTCGTCCCAATTAAAAAGTTTTTGAACGCATTGTAACAGAACTTATTTAGATCATCTAGGATATAAACTGAATAGAATCTTAAAGCATGAAATCTAGGAGTCTCACTAAGCATGTAGTTTTATAAAGTTTTCAATTATACAATTTTTTGCCATTCTAATTTTCTGAATATTGTTTTTTCATATAGAGAACTGCATAATTTACTAGAACAGCAATAGTAATAATTGTTATTAATATCTGAATATATTAGAAGCCTTTTTCATTAATTAGGTAATGGGTAAAAGTTACTGTGCTGTGTCAATTACTATCACTATTGGCTTTGTTCAAAAGTATGTGATGTTTTGACACCGATGAGCATGTCTCAACATATAACAAAGATTTGTGATACCAGTCATGATCAATTAAGTCACTGTAACCAAAAGGCTTAGATAAAATAATTGTGATCTCTTTTAAATCCATGAAAATATAAGGTAATTGAGGTTTAAGTAAAGAAAAAGGTAAAAAAGTAGCATTGCAAAGAGTGTAAAGATGCACAAATGAATGCATTGGGGGTCTTGGAATACAAAATAAATTTTTGACAAAGGGTTCTTTAGAATTTTAGCAGATGCTTTGGGCAATGCTGAATTTACCACCTGTTAGTAATTTTGCCATCTTAAAGAAGAGTGCAAAAACAGAAAACATGCAGGCAGTAAGACTTTGCTTTTCAGAAGCAAGGAAAAGAATTATCTTTGCCACTAATTCAGTGAAATAAATCTTGCAGCTTGAATTCATTAATGCTTTTCCCAGTAACCAAAGAGACATGGGATTCATGAAACTTAGTAAAACTTAAAAAATGCTTTTGTTCCAGTAGGCTGTTTCTGTTCATACTGATTAATTATCAAAGTTTTGCTAATGGCATTTTCTTGGGTCTTCTGTGTAAACCTAATCACTTCAAAAAAAAGAGTGTACCGGGGAACTGGTTAATTAAAGTCTTTAGTAACTCAACAATATTCATGTAAATAGCAAAGGCACTTCTACATGTGAAAATAACTTTAACATGTCATCTTAATGGAGTTCTTAACTTTGATCCACACTATTGTTTTGTGTTTTGATACACACATTATTTTATGTGTTTTGATCCACACGTTTGTTGCCTCATTCTAGTTTTTCAGGGACCATGCAGCAGTGATCCTAGTACCCTGACAGTGAGTTATTTTTTAGGAATTATACAGTGTCAAGTACAATCAACTGTTTTATCTGTAGTGGCACTTAAAAACCCACAGATTTATTTCAAGCTCTGTTTTATGCAGCACATCTTGTCAGTCACGTTAGATTGTGGTACTCCTGAAAATGTCAAACATAAATTTGAATATGCCTCAGGCATGTCACGTGCTAAAAGGTTTCAATCATGAACCTTCCATAATAGCTGCGTTTTCTTCTTAGAAAAGAATGTAACTATTAATTTAAGGCTTCAAAATTCCCTTTTTAATCCTGAAATTATACTCACCTGTGCCCTAGCTGTACATTCCTCCCCCTTTCTGAGAACAAAAATGAGCATATATTGTATTAATAATCACCCATTACTATGAAAATGCTGTACATTTCTTGATGTGAAATGGAGTAAAAGCATCAGTTTGTGTTGCCAGCTCAGATTATCTCACATTCATTGATGCATTCTAATCTGATAAATTGTGATATAAAATATCCACCATCTGCAAAAATATTGCACTTATTCAAAATGCTGACNTCAGTCCTATCTAGGCTTTTTATCTTGATCTTTAGAATGGTGAAATTCAGCCTGCATTGCTAAGCTCACACTTGATGATGAAGATTTTTTTTTCATCCCAGTAGTGCCTCATAATTCTTTTATTCATTGCACAAGAGTTTTTTATCTCAATGTTCTTTTTTTCCTGGTTTTTGTTTTTTTGGGGGGGGCTTTTTCTGTTTTGGATCATAAGGCATAGCAGCTTTGACAATCACACAATTTCTCTGAGTATTTAAAAATGCTCATTACAGACCTCCTTTGGGAATTACCAAGTTTTATTCTTACTAGTCACATACTGCCTTTAAACATGCATTATCTTTTGATGAAAATGGAGTCTTTGAGGTAATGAGGGGGAAAAAAAATCTCTCCAGCTTTCTTTACAGCTTTTTCTAATTCATCAAGACATCATTACAATTTTTCACTTCATATGTTTGAATTTAATTCATTCTGACATCAGAAATTGAATAAAAAGTACCCGAAACCAGCCAAGTATTCATATTACTAAACTATTCTAAAATGATGGATTGTTCCACAACGGGATTTTTTTTCTTAAACCAAGACCAGGAAACTTAGAACCACTTTCTCATATGTCCCATGCTTCTCCTCCAAACCACTTTAGTGGCCGTTTGCTGGACTGGACTGACAGCACAAAGAACTTGGCACCTGAACCCTTTACCAAATAAAGCAAGTTATTCGTCCCAATTAAAAAGTTTTTGAACGCATTGTAACAGAACTTATTTAGATCATCTAGGATATAAACTGAATAGAATCTTAAAGCATGAAATCTAGGAGTCTCACTAAGCATGTAGTTTTATAAAGTTTTCAATTATACAATTTTTTGCCATTCTAATTTTCTGAATATTGTTTTTTCATATAGAGAACTGCATAATTTACTAGAACAGCAATAGTAATAATTGTTATTAATATCTGAATATATTAGAAGCCTTTTTCATTAATTAGGTAATGGGTAAAAGTTACTGTGCTGTGTCAATTACTATCACTATTGGCTTTGTTCAAAAGTATGTGATGTTTTGACACCGATGAGCATGTCTCAACATATAACAAAGATTTGTGATACCAGTCATGATCAATTAAGTCACTGTAACCAAAAGGCTTAGATAAAATAATTGTGATCTCTTTTAAATCCATGAAAATATAAGGTAATTGAGGTTTAAGTAAAGAAAAAGGTAAAAAAGTAGCATTGCAAAGAGTGTAAAGATGCACAAATGAATGCATTGGGGGTCTTGGAATACAAAATAAATTTTTGACAAAGGGTTCTTTAGAATTTTAGCAGATGCTTTGGGCAATGCTGAATTTACCACCTGTTAGTAATTTTGCCATCTTAAAGAAGAGTGCAAAAACAGAAAACATGCAGGCAGT
>VYZU01050017.1:11590-29184 GCA_013401355.1 Ceyx cyanopectus
GCTCTGGAACAGGCTGCCCAGGGCGGTTGTGGAGTCTCCATCTCTGGAGACACTTAAGACCCGCCTGGATCTGTTCCTGTTTGACTTGGTCTAGGTGATCCTGCTCAGGCAGGGGGGTTGGACTAGATGATCTTCTAGGTCCCTTCCAGCCCCTAATATCTGTGATTCTGTGATTCTGTGATTCTGTGACACTCCCAAATAATGTTTTTTGCACAAGCAAAACACATACCTCAGATAGGTGTCCCACTAACACACCTCAGATGAAATATAAAATGCCCAAAGGAAGTCAACTTCTCTTCAGCTAATCAACAACTTTTCCTCTTCGTGTAGGCTGACAAACTTTCGTGGTGTGAATGGTAACCACAAAGAAATTAACCTGAAACCTACGCAAAATTCTGTAATGACTCAACACTCAAATAGCAAAACACATTAATCTTCTTCTGTGATTCTGTGATTCCTGCCTGTCACAGCTGTTTTTAAAATAACGGCCTACAAATCCATCCTCCCTCTTTCACCCTTTCAACATTAGCAATAGCGTCCGGTCCCAATACTCTTCCTCCGAAGTCTCACAAAGACAAAAATGAAAGCCTGACGATACAGTGTTATTACTAAACTGCCTCAAACTTGACATTTCAGTCTGACTGATCTTGGCTCTGGTTATTTGCATACAGTACTGCCAGAGAAGTGAGATATTGCCCCCAATGTCCCAGTAAGGTCATTCAGAGCTTCAGTGTGTATACTGGGTATGGCTGTTGATGCTGACTGAGTAGTGGTCTGCTTATGAGAGTTGGCAACTACCTTTGCATCACCTTTCCCCCCCATTCCCTTCTCTTAATAAGCTGTCATCATCGCGATCTGTGTTCCTTTTTTTTTTTTCTTCTCATTTTTGATCTTCCAGTTCTCTCACCATCCCATGAATGAAAAGGAAGCAAGCAGCTAGTGGATGCTTAACTGCTGGGCTGGGTGAACCCAGAACAGGATGGCAACAGGAAAACACAATTTTATTGCTACCTCAATGTCTATGAAACATCACATTTTGCCTTCAACTGACCTTGTAAGACTAAGAAACAAGTCGTGCTGATTTTGAGGGCACTGAACAGTTACGCGCAAAGACAGATGGTTCCCTCATCACATTGCTTCCAAGTAGGACCCAAGACTGGTCTGGCTAAAGGGAAATACTAACAGACTACACAATGGATCCTTTAGAACTTGAATTTCACAGAACTCTGACCATGTGCAGAGAGAACTTTTAGTTTGCAATCCATACTCACATCCAAAAAAGTATTAGTTTTATACAAAATTTAACATACTTAATTTTCCAAGCAAATCGTTTTTACTTTTTCTGCTTTTCTAGAGAACTATCAAAGTAGAATGCAAATGCTGAACAATACAGATGTCAAAGGGACCCTGCTAATAGCATTGTTTCTTTTTTTTTTCTTGATATAGCACTTGAAAAAGTATTCACTTTTGTACCTGTTCAAGGTAAGGAAAACCCTGTTTCCCTCCTCAGAATTTTAGTAAAATGACGAAGACCTGTTATTTATGCCTGCAAATCATCCTGCTACAGAGGTATTAAACACTGCAGTTGCAGTCAGTTGATTTTGGGAAAGTGGCATGGACACCATTCTGAGTTGTACATCAACCTGTGAATCCCTTGATCTCCTTTCTGAAGGTAGACTGTTACCAGCTGGGTGAAAGGAAATTAAATCTAGTTCTCTATTCAGAGTCTACAGGGTAAAAAATAAAAGAAAACTAATAAATCCTTCAATTTCTTAAGTGGACACATTTGCCCCCACAATCACAAAAAAAAAAGTGAAATATTCGTTTCACCATAATCAAGTATCATTCAAGTTTGGCATCATATTCTATGTTTAAGCTATTATGAAGATACAGGGTTTATGAAAAGAAGTCCAAAATCAAATCACAAGTTTATAGATTTACATGAATCCATGAAGAAATCTAAATGCTTTGATGATAGTTTTGAAGAGGTATGTATACATGTGTACAGGTATGTACTCATGTGGAAGAAAACAGCAGAACTAAACAGAAAAAGAAGTTCCTGAGAGAGTCTGAAACTGCTAGACAAAGAACTTGGAGGTTAAGGATTGACTGAGAGTAGCTCTGCAATATTATCAAATAAACTTTTTGTTTCCAGATGCCACCACCACTACCCCCTGCTGTTGATTTGAAGTATCTTCTAGGCACTATTTTGAATGATAAGAAACTCATTAGGAAGTCATTCACAAACAGAGTTTGTCCACGGCAGTGCCAGGATCTGTTTTTCCACTGAGCTATTCAAATGATGCACATGTGCCTTGTCTGCCTTTGTGATCAGAGATGGGACCAAAGTTTCTGCTCAGCTACCACCCTCTACACACAGCTAGGCAGGAAAGGGGGAGAACACTCGGGACTAGACACATGGCACCACAACTTAAACTTCAAATCCAGCAATTCAGATACATGTCATTTTCTCCTTCTAGTGTCTGTCACACCTAGCCCTACAAGAACCTCTAAGGTAGTCACCACCACTCCAGTTAGAACTAGATATAAAAGGTCTCAGAAGAATAAACTGAAAGCATTTTCTGAAGGCCCTAGAAATTGCATAATGTCACCTTGGGAGGATGGAAGGAGTTCCAGACATCTGTTTCAGATGTTCAGGATATAGACAGTGTTTGAACTTTGTGTGCAGGAAGGGGAGGAGGCTAGAGAAGGAGGCATCTTAAAATTAACAAATACATGCAACGCAGTAGTAAAACATGGCTGTGGCTTAATTCACACTTATGCCATCCATCAGAGACTGGTTCAGAAAGCCTTTGGTGAGAGATTACCAGGGCCTTCACTCACTGTGCTTGTGACAAGCCAAAACAGTAATATTTATTATTTGGCCATTTACAAGAACAAAACACACCTTTAGCAAGGACACGTAAAACCCCACGTGAACAAAGCTTTCCTTAGCATGAGATTTGCTCCTCAGGAACTCCACTTCTGTATTTGAGACATCCAGAGCTTATCAATGAGGATATACCCTCAAGGTAGAAAATGCCTAAGGGAGGTCTGACATCAGACCCCCACCTACCCGAGGTGACAACAGTGAAGACGGGCATAGTCACTGATGTCTGCAGAAGACAACACACCGTGACACTGAGTCAAGAAGCTAACCATAAGTTACAAGGCAATAAGACTCCAGGCAGACTGCCACCTTATGGCAGTATAAATATATTTCAATTAATTCCTCAAAGCCATAGAGATCAGAGAGACAAGGCAAAGTAGATGTTAGAGAGGATCTCCTTAAAGGGGAGCCTTTCCCCTAAACGGTGTCCTGGCTTTTACTATGAACAGCATTTTATTACCTTATTTTGTTGGCACTAAACATCTGAGAATGAGCTCACCTTCTTCTTTTGGGAAATTAGGAAATGCATTAAGCAGGGTTCTTCACACATTTCACGGATTAAGGAATTGCAAACATGTTCCTCAGATGTCAAATTATCCAACACAGTAGGGGATCCAAGAGTGTCATCATTTCCTGACACAGCCTTAGCACTTGTGAGGTAATTTTTGAATCCCAGTGAACTTGAAACGCTATTTTAGGACAAAGAGTATCATTGAGGCAGGCTGCTAGAATCAAACAGAATATAAGCAAGCTGTATTGGAATGAAACAACATACACCTATATAGCCTTTTGCAGGCAGATGACAAGGCATGAGGCTTGCTCTGTCCACAATCCAAGCTGATCAGAACACAGCACTAAGTCCAAGATAACAAATGATCCTAATTACCTACAAGATAAATACATTAAAAATGTTTCCTAACTGCCTGAAAACCAAAAACATTAGAACAATAAAGTTTTACTTTGACAGCTCTTCATGCTGCATTTTTGCCAAATAATCAAACCATATTTCCCAAGAAACTCCAACAAATATATTTCATATCATTAACAAGCTTTTTTTTTTAGGTTTAAATAAATGAAACCCCTAGAGTGTTTATCTTCAAAGTATGGTTATTTTCATCCGAGTCTGGACTAATACAGTGGTTGGATAAAAGAACAACTACAAAAAGGTTTTTACTAACCTGTCAAAGTTACTCATGTTTATTCCCTCATTAGACCCTCAGTGGTCTCTAAAAAGTGAAATTCTTTCCAAGCTTCTAGTAATCTTCTTTCTCAATGTTACATTGTAAATACCAAGCATTTTTCTGAAACTGTAGGTAGATGCCAAGTTCTGCATCTTTTTGGTAACCTCTCATTTGTATTTAAATAGAGCATATAGCCAAGATAAAACTAAATCTTAAAAAGAATCTCTAATTTCTAAGATACCTGATAGTATCTTAGATAGTATCTGGTATGACAACCAGGGCTACCCCAGCTCCCAAACCTAACAGATTTATCAACACTTCTATTAAGTCTGAAAAGTTTGGTTGCCTTTTGACAAAGGCTGTGTGTTCTGCTACTAATTTGTCATTGCACTTACATTAGTACATCCACTAACAGAAGCACATCCAAAAACCAGAAGAATTTTCAGACTAAGATAAATATGAAGTAAAATCCCAGTACACTTATGCATAACATAGAGCGTCATATCTTAAAAACATGATCAGGTGATGCTGAGCTGGCCCAAGATGTATGGGACATTTAAAATCTGACATATATTTTAAACTCCTGTTTCACTAGTTCCAAATTTCTTGATTCTTAGTTTCCATTTCAAAGGAAAGTGAATGATTCTTTGATAAATATAGTCCTGTGGTTTTGATAAAAAAAAAAGAAAATAATACAGGCTATGATTAAATACTTGCATTGACTCATTAGTTGTCCTCCAATTTTAAAAGGAAATTGAACATCAAGACATTCATTACTTAGATACATTCATTTATACATACCAAGATGTTGAACCATGAAAAGATAAAGAGGCCTGCCAAATTCCTCATTTATAATATAGACATTTCTTCCATACCCTCCTACTTTTACCAAATGTGCTTCAAGTATAACTCTGCATCACTGTAGGGATCACACCAGTGAACTGCTCATTATTTAATACCTGTACTGTCCCAGCAGCCTCTGAAACTTGCTGCTTTCTAAGCCACCAACTTAAAGCCAGTCCTGCAAACCTGCTGGAGGGCACATTTCTAGATTAAATAATTTCATATGGCATCACCCCTCACACTGGCCTTTCTCCAGTCCTCAAGCACTTCTCCTGATCTCCAGGACCTTTCAAAAATGATGGAGAGTGGCCTGGCAATAACCTCTGACATCTCCCTCATTACTCGTGGGTGTATCTCATCAGGGCCCACAGATTTGTGGATGTCCAGTTTGGTCAAATGGTCTCTAACCCAAGACTCTTCAACTAAGGCAAAAACTTCCTCCCTCCAGAATTCCTCTGTGGTCTTGGAGGCCTGGCACTCCTGCTAGCTGGCCTTAGAAGTAAAGACCGAGGCAAAGGTGGCATTCAGTGACTCAGCCTTCTCTGTGTCCTCAGTCACCAGGGCACCCGCTTCATCCAGTAGTGGGCCCACACTGCCTTTAGGCTTCTTTTAGCCTCCAACATACTTGTAGAAGCTTTTTTTGTTGTCCTTGACCTCCCTCACCAGCCTAATTTCAAGGGAGGCCTTAGCTTTCCTTGTGGCATCCCTGCATCCTTTGACAACCTCTCTATATTCTTCCCAGGTGGCCTGTCCCTCCTTCCATGTTTTATATATTTCCCTCTTCAGCTTAGGTTTTTCCAGTAGTTCCCTGCTCAACCATGCAGGCCTCCTAACTCTCTTACTAGATTTCCTGCTCTTTGGGATACAGTGACCCTGAGCCTGGAGGAAATGGCGTTTGAATATTAGCCAGCTTGCTTGGGCCCCCTTGCCTTTCAGAGGCACACACTACACCCATTCTCCCTCATTCCTTTAAGAATATTATGCCTCTTACAAAGGCTAACTGTCCAGAAAGATACTACTTGTAGTGCTTTATTAAGTGCTTCCTTAATATTCACACTCTGGAATAGAAATTAAAACATACAAAAAGCAAGACAAAACCAAGCACCACCATCACATTCCATGCATGAACCATCAGTAAAAATTTACCATGCTTATTTTTAGACATATACGGAAATATATAATAGTAAGCTGCCTAGTTAAGACTAATAGCAAACTCCAAACCCTCCCTTGATCTCATGTTTATCCAAATCAAACTTGTATTTACTTATCCTGTACTTAGCCTGCAGATGCAGAACAGCAATTGAACTCATGCCGAATAACAACATAGCTAATGTCAGTTTCCATGGCACTGCATCCATCTGCCTTACATATTCTGAAATAGGTAACACAAGCTGTGGGTTTAAATGGACCACAAATAGTTAATCCAGAAACTAAAAGAAGATTATCTTGCACTCATTTCTAGGTATTAACATGTACTATAGTAGTAAAGAAACAGTTCTGGGTGACGGTGGGTAGAAACTGCAGAAAAGGCAGAAACTGGAACACACAAGTTCCATCTGAGTAAGGAAAAACTGTCCTGTGTGAGTGCCAGAGCACTGGAACAGTCCGCCCAGAGGGGTTGTGGAGTCTCTCTCTCTGCTGAGCTTCAAAACTTGCTGGGATACAGTCCTGAGCAACCTGCTCTACCAGGAGGGTTGGAACAAACAAACATCTGTCTCTCAGGTCCCCATAGCAAAATAAAAATATTCATTACCTGAATTTTCATTTTCTTTCTGTAGAAAAAGAGAGTCTAAGAAAATAAAACCTAGTTGCAAACAAATGATGTGGAAAGCCTTTCAACAAAAGTGAAGAGATTTTTATAGGAGAATAAAACTTGAAACACAAAATTTAACAACATTGAGTGAAAGCAAGCCCACCAGGGCAATGCTGTACTTGCAGCAAACAAGTATATATAAATCTTGTAGTAACTCCTAACTTCTTAGTACTGAATAATAAAACTGAAGGAGTAATTTGGAATGACAACAAAAATCTCTACAGAAGTAATTCCTCAAAATTTCCATGAAAAGATACTGGTTTGGTGTAACATCCTGACTTAGAAGCCTCTTTGCCATTTCAGAATTCGAGACACCAGCTTTTGCCTGTTGCACCTTTCAGCAGGCATGTATTTTCCTGCTTTATCATAAATTTCTTTTGCAGAATTACTTTATACCAAAGTGTTGCTAAGCTAGTGAGATGGCATTAACTTCTGAAAATTAGGTACTTCCTCAAATTATATTACAATTTTCAACTAAATTAATGTAATTATTCTGAGAAATAAAATTACTGGTATCTTGTGTATATTCAGACTCTTTTATAGGAATACACATTTTCAATGTAACAGAAAGTATCACAATGTTAGGGGTTGTAAGGGACCTCGAAAGATAATCTAATCCAGCCCCTGTGGCAGAGCAGGATCACCTAGATTAGCTTACACAGAAAGCTTCCAGGCTGGTTTTGAATGTCTCCAGAGAAGGACACTTCACAGCCTCCCTGGGCAGACTGTTCCAGTGCTCTGTCACCCTCACCATGCTAAAGTTTATCCTTGTGTTTACATGGAACCTCCTATGTTGCAGCTTGTGCCTGTTGACCCTTGTCCTATTGCTGGACATCAAGTAGTCAAGTAAAGACTTACACAATCTTAATGCATAAAGAAATTAAAGACAGTGTCTAGACAGCAAATATACCAGACATGCAAAGACTTTTGTCATTCGATGAGAACTTGGAGGACAGTATACTAGAAACAGAAGTCAGTCTTTCACTGCCAGATGGGCCTGATGCTACTTTAGCACTACTTGACAATGAAGTAGCTTTCCACTAACTGCTCATTTCTCTACAGACTGTAAAAAGACTACAAACTGGTGAACTGTTGCCACTCAACTTCTTAACTGGGATCCCTGATGCTGCTAGCCTCATCTATTTATGGATGTTTATGGATGCATTTAGTGTGCATCATCCATTTTCACCCTGCTAATTTAATACACAGCATTCACCAAATTTAGTCCTCATATCTATGCACATTGAGTGAAGATAACTCACAATCAGAGGGAGGTAACCTTGTACAGAGTGTTCAACTGTACACAGCAGCATGGTAAGTCTGCTGAGGAAAACTCTAGGAGCTCATTTTGTAAAGATAGTTCAGATTTCGTGATGAAAATCACAGTAATCAGTTTGCATATTTACAGTATTTTGCATGCAAGAGTCATGAGAAAAACCTTAGTGAGGCAGAGTGTACTTTACAGATTTATCCCCAGACAGCGAAAACTACAGTACAGTTCCTATTAACACCAATAATACCTTTGTGTGTCACTGACACACAGCACATCAAGCCAATGGTATCTCCCAATAAAAATTATACAAACAGACTGGACTTCTGCAAGGCTTTTGACAGGGTCTCCCACAACATCCTACTCACCAAGTTGGAAAGATATGGATTTGATGGGTGGACTGTACAGTGGATAAGAAATTGGCTGGATGGTCGCATCCAGAGGGTGGTGGTCAATGGCTCAGTGTCCAGATGGAGAGCAATGACAAGTGGTGTCCCTCATGGGGTCTGTACTGGAACCTGTACTGTTTAGTATCTTCATTAATGATATCAACAGTGGGATTGAGGCACCATCAGCAAGTTCGCAGATGACACCAAGCTGAGCTGAGTGGTGCTGTTGAAAGGCTGGAGGGACGGGATGTCATCCAGAGGGACCTGGATAATATGGAGGGGTGGGCCCAGGTGAACCTCATGAGGTTCAACAAGACTAAGTGCAGGGTCCTGCACCTGGGTTGGAACAACCCTCACTATCAATACAGGCTGGGAGATGAGGTGCTGGAAAGCAGCTCTGCAGAAAAGGACTTGGGGGTGTTGGTGGATGAGAAGCTGGACATGAGCCAGCAGTGTGCACTTGCAGCCAAGAAGGCCAACTGCATCCTGGGCTGCATCAAGAGAAGTGTGACCAGCAGATTGAGAGAAGTGATTCTGCCCCTCTACTCTGCTCTGGTGAGACCTCACCTGGAGTACTGCATCTAGTTCTGGAGCCCTCAACACAGGAAAGACATGGACTTGATTGAGCAGGTCCAGAGGAGGGCCACAAAGATGATCAGGGGACTGGAACACCTCTCCTATGAGGACAAGCTGGAGCTGGGTTGTTCAGCCTGGAGAAGGCTCCAGGGAGTCCTTATAGCCACCTTCCAGTACCTGAAGGGGGCTACAGAATGGCTGGAGAGGGTCTATTTACAGGGGCCTCTAGTGAAAGGACAAGGGGTAATGGGTTTAAATTAAAGAAGAGGAGATTTAGACTGGATATTAGGAAGAAGTTCTTTACCTTGAGGGTGGTAGGATAGTGGAATAGGCTTCCCAGGAAGGTGGTTGAGGCCCCATTCCTGGAAAATTTCAAGGTGAGGTTGGACAAGGCTCTGAGCAGCCTGGTCTAGTTGAGGGTGTCCCTGCTGACTGCAGGGGGGCTGGACTAGATGACCTTCAGAGGTCCCTTCCAGCCCTAACCATTCTATGACTGGCATCAAGGAAATGCCTTTTCTTCAATACAGGTATGTACAACTATTGGTATATATAACATATCATGCCCTATGCAGCACATATCAAAAAAATCCCAAGGGATTTTGATATGGTGCACGGCACCACATGATTATTTTGTTGCCTTGAGTCCTAAACAGGGCCAGCAGGTCCTGTGCAGCTGGTAAGTTCTCCACCATAGCAGAAGTGTAAGTTTAAGGGTATGCAAAGTTTGCTTTAAGAGCCATTCCTTACAAGCAGATTCTAGCAAACTAATCATTCTAGCAAACTACCCACATTAGATTTTGGAGTTTAAAAATAGCCTTCCTTTACTTCAGCATTCATAAAATATACCAATGGAGTTGAAATATGTTTGTTACCATAAATAAAAGCCTCAAATGATTACAATTAAGTATTTCAGTTAAAAGTACAACCACTATAACCTATGATTCATGGTCAAGTTATCAGGTGATGCTATTTTAGCAGGGGAAGATAAATACTTTTCAGCAATCAAATGATAAGTTAAAGGATCTTGTACCATCTACAGTAGAACCTTAATAATCTTGAGTTTTTTCTTTGCCACTAAAAGGCGTGGATTTCTCAAAGTTGAAGAGAAAGTACATTGTCCTGTAACTTTAGGGCAGGTCACAATACTTAAGCCTTCTCCCTCAGTCCAAACTCCATTCAATAGTGATTTCATTTCTGAACATCCTACCTTTAAATAATCTAAAGCTCACATATTTATCTTGTACATGGTTTGGATTTTTTTACCACTCCTACAATCTTAACATTATTTTGTATTTTAAAAAAGGAACACCAACCATCTGTGTGGGCTATCTCTCAAACCAAACACACGGTTATGTTAAAAGAAACCTCGCCGGACAGACCACAGCTTCACTTAGTATTATTCTCTATGAAATCCACCCTGCTATTTGAAATTGGAAATACCCATTAGTCAAACACAGCAAAGAACTGCTTAAACATTCAGGAACCAGTAATGTTTACTTTAAGGTTCACCTTCAAATGAATACAGAATCCACGTACCATGGATTCTGGTTATCTTTGTTATGAAACATTTTCAGGGGTTAGCCCACTGGGCATGTTGAAATGATAGATCATCGTCGACTACACAAAAACAACCTCATTCAGATTCAAATGCCTACAGGGAAAATAACATCTACCCAAGCAGCACAACTTTTTCTACATTCCTTTAGGTTTTAATCTTTGAGCAATTCTGCTTTAATATCTGTAAATTCCACAACTTCAACAAGTAAATACACACACGCCCTTTATTTCCCATCCCTTTACCTATCCTTCCCAAACCTTCCAGTCAGTCAGTCTTTACGGTTTGAATATGAAAGGCTCAGGGCACTTGACAAAATACTAAAAGATCTGCTTTGTACTGGAAAAAGCGGCAGGGGGAGGGGAAAATAGAGTGCACTTTTGTTATTGTTCTTAAATCTCCCTTAGCATTTCAAACCAAGAAGAGTATACAACACTTCAAAAAGAAAACTGCATTTCAATTTTCTTTCATTCCTTCTCACTTTACTAGCTGGTATCTGACTAGATTTACAAGCAAAATGTTGTCATTTCATTAAACACTACAGAAAGTGACCTGCATCTCTCTGCCTCGGGTTTCACTTCTTCATACTTAGACTCTCTGGAACCCTGCTGCAGATTGAAGATGTGATGCAGATGAAAGCAAGTAGTTCACCATCTGTAGATCTTTTAGATGAGACTTAAGTTTCTTTTACTGTCTGGACAGCAATCTTATGATATTTCTAATGTAACCAACAAATGTGGCCAAATGATTGCTTGTATTTTTGTGCACATCATTTGACCGCTGTCTCATCACAGATGTATGACTGCACTACTGTGATGGTATAGTATGTGTAGAAGCTGACCCTAAGCATCAAGCTAAGGTCAAACAGGTGGAGAAAAATCCGTTTTTTGCCAAGTTAATAACAGTCATAGCCTAATGAAGACAAGTACCTACTCATGAGCAGAAGAGTTCCTCCTGAATGACACTTACTGAGGTACCCATGCTAGGCTTGATAACACAAATCCATTCAGTCACCAGGAACTTAAAGGATATAAACATGACTTTTCTCCAATACTGAGCTTCTAAAGACTCACACAGTCAACTAGTTTGCCATAAAAACAACTTCATACCACTTTACAAAGGGAAAGTGTATTGCAGAACCTAAGCTAACAAATTTTGTTGAATAGCATATGATTCATTCCAGAAAGGCCATACTTGACAAAAGCAAAGGATGGGAAGGTGTGCTAATAGCAGGGGCTGTGAGACAGATCCAGGGCTGGGGAACAGTACACAGAAAAATGCAAGTCCAAATGAAAACACACAATAGAAACAAAAAAACCCCCACACCAAAACACAGAACACACCATAACTTTGCAAGATGAAAACAAAAACAGTGAATAGAACTCTTACAGACTACAAAACTTTGTAGCAATATACCTAATAAACTCACAGTACCACAGGGCTGGGTAACTAATAGTCAAGAACAGAATTGATTGGTGAGCAACTAGAACATTCTGGATGGAGGCCTTTCCCCTTTTTTTTAAGATCTTGCTATGATGGAATGAACAACAGTACAAAATTTTTATTCCTTTAACAGGACCAAAACTGCTCATCTGACTCTTTGATTTGAAGTGAGAGCAAATGCTATCTGGGCATATTTTATCCCCTTCTTCAGTGCTGTGTTCCAAGACCTCCGGCCTAAGGGGATGGGTTTCTATGCAGTTTTCTGAGAAAGGNCTTAACATTATTTTGTATTTTAAAAAAGGAACACCAACCATCTGTGTGGGCTATCTCTCAAACCAAACACACGGTTATGTTAAAAGAAACCTCGCCGGACAGACCACAGCTTCACTTAGTATTATTCTCTATGAAATCCACCCTGCTATTTGAAATTGGAAATACCCATTAGTCAAACACAGCAAAGAACTGCTTAAACATTCAGGAACCAGTAATGTTTACTTTAAGGTTCACCTTCAAATGAATACAGAATCCACGTACCATGGATTCTGGTTATCTTTGTTATGAAACATTTTCAGGGGTTAGCCCACTGGGCATGTTGAAATGATAGATCATCGTCGACTACACAAAAACAACCTCATTCAGATTCAAATGCCTACAGGGAAAATAACATCTACCCAAGCAGCACAACTTTTTCTACATTCCTTTAGGTTTTAATCTTTGAGCAATTCTGCTTTAATATCTGTAAATTCCACAACTTCAACAAGTAAATACACACACGCCCTTTATTTCCCATCCCTTTACCTATCCTTCCCAAACCTTCCAGTCAGTCAGTCTTTACGGTTTGAATATGAAAGGCTCAGGGCACTTGACAAAATACTAAAAGATCTGCTTTGTACTGGAAAAAGCGGCAGGGGGAGGGGAAAATAGAGTGCACTTTTGTTATTGTTCTTAAATCTCCCTTAGCATTTCAAACCAAGAAGAGTATACAACACTTCAAAAAGAAAACTGCATTTCAATTTTCTTTCATTCCTTCTCACTTTACTAGCTGGTATCTGACTAGATTTACAAGCAAAATGTTGTCATTTCATTAAACACTACAGAAAGTGACCTGCATCTCTCTGCCTCGGGTTTCACTTCTTCATACTTAGACTCTCTGGAACCCTGCTGCAGATTGAAGATGTGATGCAGATGAAAGCAAGTAGTTCACCATCTGTAGATCTTTTAGATGAGACTTAAGTTTCTTTTACTGTCTGGACAGCAATCTTATGATATTTCTAATGTAACCAACAAATGTGGCCAAATGATTGCTTGTATTTTTGTGCACATCATTTGACCGCTGTCTCATCACAGATGTATGACTGCACTACTGTGATGGTATAGTATGTGTAGAAGCTGACCCTAAGCATCAAGCTAAGGTCAAACAGGTGGAGAAAAATCCGTTTTTTGCCAAGTTAATAACAGTCATAGCCTAATGAAGACAAGTACCTACTCATGAGCAGAAGAGTTCCTCCTGAATGACACTTACTGAGGTACCCATGCTAGGCTTGATAACACAAATCCATTCAGTCACCAGGAACTTAAAGGATATAAACATGACTTTTCTCCAATACTGAGCTTCTAAAGACTCACACAGTCAACTAGTTTGCCATAAAAACAACTTCATACCACTTTACAAAGGGAAAGTGTATTGCAGAACCTAAGCTAACAAATTTTGTTGAATAGCATATGATTCATTCCAGAAAGGCCATACTTGACAAAAGCAAAGGATGGGAAGGTGTGCTAATAGCAGGGGCTGTGAGACAGATCCAGGGCTGGGGAACAGTACACAGAAAAATGCAAGTCCAAATGAAAACACACAATAGAAACAAAAAAACCCCCACACCAAAACACAGAACACACCATAACTTTGCAAGATGAAAACAAAAACAGTGAATAGAACTCTTACAGACTACAAAACTTTGTAGCAATATACCTAATAAACTCACAGTACCACAGGGCTGGGTAACTAATAGTCAAGAACAGAATTGATTGGTGAGCAACTAGAACATTCTGGATGGAGGCCTTTCCCCTTTTTTTTAAGATCTTGCTATGATGGAATGAACAACAGTACAAAATTTTTATTCCTTTAACAGGACCAAAACTGCTCATCTGACTCTTTGATTTGAAGTGAGAGCAAATGCTATCTGGGCATATTTTATCCCCTTCTTCAGTGCTGTGTTCCAAGACCTCCGGCCTAAGGGGATGGGTTTCTATGCAGTTTTCTGAGAAAGGCTGACACATCTATATTTCATCTAATCAGCTTTTATTCAAAACATAAGATATAAGGCAAAGCAAATTAGAAATTTCTTGCACCATGAAAAAATGAGAAGACTCTCATATTCTTACCATCTTCCTGTATTAAGCTTTACCCCACTCATTTCTCAGGCATTCACATATGACCAGCTATCCACTGCTCACACGATCACCTATATTTCAAATTACCAGAGACAATAGGAAAGCTTCAGCCCAATAAGATTTGGTTTCCTCCAAGTTCTCCTACAATCTGCAGCACTGAAGTGTCACTTGCATTACCAGGTACAGATTATAAGACTCCTTGAGCAAGTCTGATATATTCCATGATAAACCAACAGTCGTTTCCACACGCAACATGTGGAATGATGCAATTTTACGCTTATCTTTGAGCTTTTCATATATTATTTTGATTTGGAACCACATTAAAAAAATTTACCTCAGCATGAACTGTTGGGAGCCACTACCATAACAATAGCTTCACTGAGAATGACAAATCCCAGTTAAGCAGTTAAAAGTAATCATCAGAACTGCTGAAATAAATGCATATATTCTGTTTAGCAGACATGACAAATAATAGTCTAATGGCAAATCTGATGTGGCCTTTGTGAAAAATACAACCGGGCATGAAATCTAAAAATGCCATGCCAGTATTCTTGGTATTTCATTGCTGTTCTTCAAAATCTCCAGAAAGACCAGTTACACCACTGAAAACTCTGTCCCAACTACAACAACAAAAAATTCACTCAAAAATAAGTCAAAACAAAAACAACCTAAAACCAACATTAAGCAAAGGCAAGGAGCATAACATGGTTATACTTGTAATATTTAGCGTGCATGCCCATATTTTTTAAATACTGGCTACTCGATTCTCCCCAGCTGCTTCTCAGGTATCTCTCCATTAGGTTTTGCTTGCTTGCTTAAGAGCTATAAAAACTTGAAGTTTCATTCTTTGAAGGAGAAATATATACCTAATATATTTCAGCGTCTCTTTCCTGCCATACCATGACATCAGATAAGGCTAGAAGTTATTATGCTTTTCATTATAGTTATCAAAGCTGACATGCATAGTATCAGAGAGTAAACACCAGTTATGAAAGCTAGGAATTGTTGCCTAATGTGGAACCTAGACAAGCCTTTTCCATTTTGCTAATTAAATATATAACAGATACAACCAGATAACCAAACTGTTTAAAAAAAAAAAAAAGAGAAAAACCACAAATAGGTAGCTGCATTATTGATTAGGCAAATTATCATAGAAAAATTCATAGCAGTTTCCTTCACTTGAAGGACCAAAAAAATAAAAAGGATTGACTGGTTGCCAGAAAAATAAATCACAACTACAGTATGCATTTTTGGTAATGTCAATATAAAGTTTTATTTTTCCAGAGCAGATAGACCACGTTCCTATGCCATGTGCCATATTTGCTCAGAAGCTTTTTGGCAGAATATTTTTTTGGATAGGACTTCAAAAAGTAAAGCCTTATTTGTTTGATGTTGATATTAACATTTTCATTACTTTTCTTCAAGAAATCATGGTCGGTTTGATGCCTCTGACGTAAATTTACATTCTCTTTCTAAAAACTTCTTTCCACTAAAGAGGTCTTGCACAACAACCATAGACTATACTTACCAAAACCTGCTAGAAAAACAAAGAAAATTCATGCTGAATAGGGAGTAGAATTCAGCATGCTTCAACAGTCAAGCTGCAGATACAGCACATGTGAAAGTACCCTCATGCTGAATCAAGGAAGCACCATGGTGATAAACTCAGATATAGAATATATTCACATAGGAAAAGGGAATTCAGATGCCAAGGTAGAAATTAAAAACACACACACAAACACAAAGGATATTTCAAAAAAGAGCTGAAATCAGCAGGTTCATCCAGCAAGGCAAAGACATGCTGGGAGCCTATTCCAACTGGCATGAGTGACAGACAGCTCTTCGATAAAAGCAAAGTTGTCTAGAAGGAGCAGGACAGGTTCACAGTGAAGGAGACAATCTACAGAGATGCCTGATGCAGATTTCTAGAAGTTATAACAATTCTCAACTACAGAATCACAGAATGTTAGGGGTTGGAAGGGACCTAGAAGATCATCTAGTCCAACCTCCCTGCCAGAGCAGGATCACCTAGACCAAGTCACCCAGGAACAGATCCAGGCAGGTCTTAAGTGTCTCCAGAGATGGAGACTACATCCTAAAGTGAATGGAAAGTTGGTGAAGATGTTCGAGCATAAAGAAAGTAGACTGGGAGGAGAGAGGGAAGAATAAGGATAAGAAAGGATGGGAGAGATGGATAGAATCCCCACAGAAAATAGAGAAGACTGACAGCCAAAATCTTCCCCAGCAAAATACAAAAGAGAAAGCATAAACAATACCCTACATCTCCTCTACAGACTGAGAAGTAGAAGAGTTAAGCAATATAATGTGGCAGGTTGTTGATTTAAATCTTAAAATTTAAATTGAGAGACTAAATCAAAGGAAGACTAATTAAAACAAAAATCAAGTACAGGGTGTGCAATTCCTCTCCATAATTACTCCAACTGTAAACCCCAGGGCTTCGCTAAGTACTTCACTTTCAAATTTCCAGATTAGCTCACTTCTTCCACAGGCAGCAGCAAAGGGATGGTTGCCTAGAATTAAAATGAAATGCTTGTGAGTTCCACTATAGTCTTTGTAAGTGGACGTGGACTTTCTCCAACTGGCAAAGCAAAAAGGTACCTCCTGCTGGGGAGTCTCAATCAAAGAGGAAAAAGCTGGCTTTCTGGAAGGAAAAAACATTCATAACACTGACTAACTGCTGAAAGGATTTAATTACTCCCTAACCTGAATGGAGCAACCTGAATTAGGGACAGATGCAGCTACAACATCAGAGGACTTGTCCTAATCATGCGATGAAGAGACCATGCTAGGAGACAGTTATAATCATTTACACCCTTGAACTTCCCTACTCTTTTCTCATAGTTTTTACATTTCCATCCAGCACACATCCACATAACCAGTCAGAACAAGCTCTACTGAGACATGAAACTCTCTGGCAAATACTCAAAGCAAAACAAACCATGGGGTAAGCTCCTTGCAAAGTCACACTGGTCAAATCCAGTGCCAGGTAACACCTGTTTAAGATGCTTTTTTTTTTTCCAGATGTAGCAACAATCACATAAATAGTAGTAAGGCATACATAAATATCTCCACCTACTTTACAAACATTGGTTAAACAAAATGAAATATACAGTTAGAAGTCTGTCCTCTAGTAAATAAACATCCCTTTTTGACCTTCAAACATTACTATGAACTCTGAAACCTGGAATTGGCAGAGTGATGAAAAAAATATAGGAAGAACAT
>VYZU01050019.1:8258-25529 GCA_013401355.1 Ceyx cyanopectus
TATATATATAAAATATTAAATATATATTTAATTTATCTTGGGATAATTCTCTTGCAATAAGACCTGTCTGTCTCTCTCTACACTTTCTTCAGCTGTTTCAAACACTGAGTTATCAGAGAAGTGACTCCAGATTCCACAGGAAAACTCCAGATTTCACAGGCAGAATGTACTGAGATTCCCAATTGCATTGTCTCCTCTAAGTCCAATATTTTTGAAGGCAAACAAACACTAAAAAAACCCAGTCCACTGATAATGCTTTTAAACTGCTAAAAATATTTCCGTTCATAACTGTTTCACTTACTTTCCTTTCCAAACAAGCTGCTTCTTTTTGCCCATCTTTGCATCTAAACACATTCTTCTGAAAATTGGGATATTTTTTAGCTAACAGGCGTGATGAGATTTATCCTCCTGCCCCCAAACCTGTTCATTGGCAACGAGGAACCTTCACAATGAAACCCTCCACAATCCATGGCTGTAGTGTGCCAGTTTCCCCTTTTAAACCATCTTCATTAAGACCTGATTTTCTTTCTCTAAATCCTGAAAAAAGCCAGTGTGCATGGCTAAAGATTTTTCCCTCCTGCACTACTCAGAGATGGAGCAGCCGATTAAGCCGATTCCAATAGAAAAGCTCAATTTGCTTTCCAGAGATGTTTATCTTTCCCATTTCTTTAACAGGTTTCTTTCTCCCTTTCCACGGGTCCCCCCAGCCCGCGTGCTTGTCAACAAAGGTGATACCATGGTATGCAAACGCTGATAAAAGCAGCAAAATAAGACTGATAATAGCCAACCACATACACTGGACGTGCTGCTGGCGGTGAGCAGGCAGCTGCAGGCTGTGAGGGAGTCCTCAGTGGTGTCATTTCCATGGTGGGGTGCTGCTGACCCCTTGATGAACTCCTTAACAGCACGTGAGTGCACACGGCTGCCATTGGAGCTGTTTGGGTCATTTTGGAATGACCCTTTTCTTGACTCTTCCAGAAGTGTCCTCACCAGGGCAGAGTAGAGAGGGAGGAGAAACTCCCTCAACCTGTTGGCCAAACTCTTCTGCATGTCCCCCAGGAGACCATTGGTCGTCTTGGCTACAAAAGCACCATTTCTGGCTCAAACATCTTTATTTTGCTTGGCAAAGACCCTTCAGATCAAGTCCAGTCATTAACCCATCACTGCCAGGGCACCACTGCCCATGGGCCAAGCCAAGCTGTGCCCGTGGTCACCACAGCTGCCCTCACCTGCTGCCTGCAGATGTGCTGGGCTGTGCCTACTTTATGTGAACCCCAAAACTCTCTCTGTGATCCCATAAATATGGATCCAAAGTAACAAGAGCTGCTTTCTTAAGATCCCAGCCCTGTGCAAGAAGTAATAACCTGAAGCTCCTTCTGCATTAACATCCAAAACATGAGTATATGAGCTATATATATATAGCAATATATGTGTTTGTGTTTATATACACACAGCACAGAGCTAGCTCAGTCCCATTTCGCATTCCCCCAGCACAGCCCTTGCTGAACATTTGTGGCAATCTCAGTTTTCAGTTATTTTCAGTCTGGGAGCACCAAACTAACAATACATATTTGGAAATATTATGGGTTACCAAGGAGTTTTAATTTATTTATTTTTTTTCCCCCTAGCACACAGATAAGAATTTTGCTTTTCTCATGCCAACTGTATTTGTTTTTCAGTAAGTCTGAATGTGGGTGGGTTGGGGTGTTGGTTTTTTTTTCACTCTCCTCTTGAGATGGTTGAATAAGAAAGAAGATTAATGCAAAAAAGAAAATGAGATTGCTGCTGTTTCACATTTTGTGCCTTATTTATATTAATAATTGAATACATCTAAGATTACTTTTATTGAGGAAACAATAAATGTTTAATAAGCGAAGGAGCAGTCCATCACAAAAGTAAGTGCTAGTTATAGGGCTTTGGTGGAGNAGGGAGGAGAAACTCCCTCAACCTGTTGGCCAAACTCTTCTGCATGTCCCCCAGGAGACCATTGGTCGTCTTGGCTACAAAAGCACCATTTCTGGCTCAAACATCTTTATTTTGCTTGGCAAAGACCCTTCAGATCAAGTCCAGTCATTAACCCATCACTGCCAGGGCACCACTGCCCATGGGCCAAGCCAAGCTGTGCCCGTGGTCACCACAGCTGCCCTCACCTGCTGCCTGCAGATGTGCTGGGCTGTGCCTACTTTATGTGAACCCCAAAACTCTCTCTGTGATCCCATAAATATGGATCCAAAGTAACAAGAGCTGCTTTCTTAAGATCCCAGCCCTGTGCAAGAAGTAATAACCTGAAGCTCCTTCTGCATTAACATCCAAAACATGAGTATATGAGCTATATATATATAGCAATATATGTGTTTGTGTTTATATACACACAGCACAGAGCTAGCTCAGTCCCATTTCGCATTCCCCCAGCACAGCCCTTGCTGAACATTTGTGGCAATCTCAGTTTTCAGTTATTTTCAGTCTGGGAGCACCAAACTAACAATACATATTTGGAAATATTATGGGTTACCAAGGAGTTTTAATTTATTTATTTTTTTTCCCCCTAGCACACAGATAAGAATTTTGCTTTTCTCATGCCAACTGTATTTGTTTTTCAGTAAGTCTGAATGTGGGTGGGTTGGGGTGTTGGTTTTTTTTTCACTCTCCTCTTGAGATGGTTGAATAAGAAAGAAGATTAATGCAAAAAAGAAAATGAGATTGCTGCTGTTTCACATTTTGTGCCTTATTTATATTAATAATTGAATACATCTAAGATTACTTTTATTGAGGAAACAATAAATGTTTAATAAGCGAAGGAGCAGTCCATCACAAAAGTAAGTGCTAGTTATAGGGCTTTGGTGGAGGGGGGAGAACTGTTTTGGCTTTAAATCATCACAGGGCCACTTTATTACCGTTGCTGCGTCATTAACACCACCCATTATTCCACAGGGGGATGAGGTAACCACAAAGATATAATGAGATCTGAGCAGAGACAATATGCAGCATCAGAAAATACGTGAGCTTTGGTGCTCAGATTAAGCTGGGAGGCCAATATACACTCATAAATTGGATTTTTATATATATATATTAAAAANTCCCCCCCATCCTGCTTCATCTTTCCTGCTTGGACGGGTGATGCTGCCATCCCCACTGCAGCTGCTCCCCGGGCTATAACTAAGCAGACATCTCTTGTCAGAGCATCTCATGAAAGGGCTGAGACCTTGATTCAGCTCAACAGCAAGGTGCTTAATAATGGAAGAGGGGAGGAAAACGTCAATACCTCGCTGAGGCCCGGGCAGGTGTTTGGATTTTTGAACCTGCCCTGACTGTCAAGAGAACAAAAGGATGAGCTGCGGCCAAACAAAGCCGGGAACATAAATTAAAAGCTCATTAGCAATGTAAAGGAAGGAGGAACACACAGGGATAAGGGGAGAGCAAACACAGCGGAGTTAAGTCCCTTTGCTAATGCCTTTGAATACGCTCGGAGGGTTTCTCCTGCAGGTTTATACATCTGAGTGAAGAAAATACCCACTTCAAACAGCAACGTGGTGAGAAATGGCTTCAGAAAGAAGAGTTGGTGGCTGCCATTAATTTACCCCTCTCTAATTACCCAACTACCTAGTCAAGGATGAGTGAAGGACCTGCTCAAGGGGACTGACTGATCCTATTAATTGATTTTCAGCGTTCCCCCTGCGCCTCGTATGAATAAACCATCCCACAAACCCATCCCTGGTGCTGCACAAGGATGGCCCTGACCAGGGACTTGGGACTTGGCTGTGCCCCAGGGTGCAGCTTGGGCACATTTCGGAGCAATCCAAAATGAAATGCTTTCTGCTTTCATTCTACTGGTGCCCCCCCAAAGCAGCAGAGGTGTGAGAATTAGGTCCACAGTGCCTCAGGCAGCCTGTGGCCAAAGGTGAAGATGCCCAGTGGCCACAAGCAGCTTCTAGCCTGGTGCCTGCAGACTGGGGACCAATTTTTGTACCCAGTGTCACTCGCCAAGTGCTTTGGATGCCAGTTCTGACTCGACCCCGGGAAAGATGTTTGCCACCAGAGCTAATTGCTCAGGAAATTGCTGCCTGGGGTTGGGTAGTTTAGAAAGCAGGAGACTTCTCAGCTAGAGAAGAGAGAGGGGATAAGAGCAGCGATTAAAATAAACCAGCAGCTTCTCCCTGCTGTGTCTCCTCAGCAAAAGGCGGGGAGGAATCAGGTCACAGCACCGTTCGTGTTGTGCTGTCAGGAGCCCGTGCTGAGGGGACGTGCTGTGAGCATCTGCAGGAGGCATTGTAAGATCTCCTTACTTGGCACTTTGGGTACACTGAGGAGTTCTCTGATGAAAAGAAGTCCCTGCAGCATTCCCAGATAAGACCCTGGGCCCAAAGATGTGGCAGAACTGGCTCATCCTTCAGCTTGTCTAGACTTTCTGAATGCAGTGGTCCAAGAATCACCTCTGAGAGGCAATGAGAGATCACTCTGGAGGGCACTGGCTGTGATTAGGAAGATTAAATTCCTTTGGTGGGGACCTCTGGCTCCCAGGAAGCAGCAAAAAAAGGTAGTGAGCCCTTAACTTAGTGCCACCAGTTTCCAGCTTAGCTAAAGCATTGCTAGAACAGAATCTTTAGCAGGGGAAAACGTGCTTTTGTCATGTTGAAAGATGATTGCTGCAGCCTGCTGCAGGTCGATGCTTACAGCACTTTCCTCTTCATCTGATTCAACCAAACCCATCCCCTGCAGAAAGTCCACATGGTCAGACAAATGACAAGGTGGTGCTCTGGGTCTGCAGCAGGTGAAATCACAATATCACAGGGCATTAGGGGTTGAAAGGGACCTTGGAGATCATCGAGTTCAACCCCCTAAATGTGCAGTTGTAGGGCAGGGGCACGGGGCAGTGGCACCCTGGCACCTTTCCATGGCACTTCTACCTCCTGGCACTTGGATGTGAACAAGGCTGACACTTGGATGTGAACCCTGCTGCTCCTCAGACCTCAGGTGTGACCAGCCCTCGCTGCTGGGAAACAAACCCACCCTCAAAAAATACCATGTGCACGGCTGAGCTGCCTCATTTATCACCCTCCAACGTGGGCATCACCACTGACCCTTAACTGCCACGTTGTCTTCATCTGCTTGGGAAGCTCTGCTTTGCTGGGGACTGGGTGGCAGCCTCCCTTGTCTGCCTTTCCAGCCTGGCAAAGCTGCTCTCTCCTGAGCTACCTGCTCTGCTTAATGCCCAAGTCAAAGCCTCCTGATGCAGCAGGAACACAAACACTTGCTGGGATGTGCCTTGCTTCCAGAATGCTGATGCCAGATCAGATCTGCTGGGGAGGGCTGAAATTTGTGGCAGGTGATGTGAGGAACGTGAGCCCACGTGTGCCTCTCCACGGGGACTTCTCTGCTCTACCCTCCTCACTTATGCCAGGTTCCAGATTTAACTACCAATACAGAGCTTTTAATGGATCCCATAAATATGATTTCACGGCCATCAAATGTTGCTATTGGTTTCTGTAGCTTTGGGAAGCAGTAGAAGAGTGTTATGAAGATGATAAATCTGTAAATCTGCTGAACCATCTAAAAACGCTGGGAAAAAAAAATAAAAAATAAGTAGATGTGATCTATGTCTCCTCTGGCACAAGAATTCGCTGCCCAGAATTGATGCAAGTGCTGCTGGTGATTCCTCTTATCACTGCAGACCATGGGAATCATGTGGGAAAGGTCTTAAAAATGACAGAGTTGGTGTCTTCTGGCTTTTCCAGATAGCAAGGCTGCCCTGCTCGGAGTACTCTTCTTGTTTTCTTTCCAGTGGCTGGAAGTTTTACCACCAAAAACCCCCTTTCCACCCCATTCCCCACCATCCTCAGGAGCTGCCCTGCAGGGAAGTGCCACCTGCCCTTTTTTACCCTGTTGCCAAATTAGTAGTTTTCTGGTATAAACAACAATACAGAAGGACCCTGGAATGGGTTTCCCAGAGAATTTGTAGCTGCCTCATCCCTAGAAGATCAGGTTGGATGGAGCTTTGAGCAAACTGCTCCAGTGGGAGGTATCCCTGCCCATGGCAGGGGGGTTGGAAATGGATGAGCTTGAAGGTCCTTTCCAGCTCAAGCCATTCTATGTTTCTATCACCCAAAACTTTCCCCTGTGCACTGCTGTATTCTGAGCAAAGATGTTTAAGACCATCAAGTCCAACTGTTCCCCCAGCAGTGCCAGGGCACCACTGCCCCATGGCCCTCAGCACCACAGCTCCAGGGCTTGGAAACCCCTCCAGGGCTCACAGGGACTCCACCCCTGCCCTGGGCAGCCTGGGACAGCCCTGCAGGGGAAGAAAGGTCCCAGAAGGTCTCCCCTGAGCCTCCTTCTCTCCAGGCTCAACAGCCCCAGGTCCCTCAGCTGCTCCTCCCCACACTCCTGCTCCAGACCCTTCCCCAGCTCCACTGCCCTTCTCTGGGCAGGCAGATCAATACAGATACTATGGAACTGGGCACCTCAATGGCTTGATAACATCTCTATACTGCTTAAACAACTCCATAAGCTAGAAAAAGCTTTTCCAATCCCAGGTGTGGCTGTACCCAGTGTATCAATGCAGGTCACTATGGATACATGGTGAAGTTCCTGTGGTTGTCAGAGTGAGTCCTTCACCCACTGGGATCTCCAATGTGGGGAAATATTTTTCTTTCCTGCCGATATCCATAAGATTCAGAACTTCCCAGTAATCCAAAGGTTGCCCGGTCTGAGTGTTTCTGGACTCAAACTCAGCAAATATTTGCAAATGCTTTGATATTTGCATTTGGCTTTAGCTGCTAAGTACGAGCAGTAGAGACATTAGAGGAAGGTACATGGTGATGGATATCAGCTACCTCGGGGGAGGGCTGAGGACTTAATGATGGATGCCACCTGGAAATGGAAGGCAAAAACAGGTTTGAAAGATAACAAATGAAGATGAAAGCACTGCACAGGTGAAAGCAGGTTTTGTGGTGGAGTGGGAGAAGGAATTTAGGTAATTAAGGGCAGGATTTGCTGCTTATACCCCTTCTGACTCTGTTTTCCATGGCTGTGGATGTCAAGATGTTAGAGGCTGAACTTTCTGCTTTTTCCTCCTTCTGGAGTAAGTATGTTATTGTAACTGTGACAGTACAACCTGAAGTGTCTTTTTGCATCAGTTGTTCCAGGAAAACCTGTAACTCTCTCTCGTGGAGAGTCCACATAAAAGCATAAAAGGGGAGAATTAGTTACTAGAGAGGCAAGGAGTTTAATGGAGCATATCCAGAAAGCCATGTGGTACTGTATTATATATAATTTCAGCCCTTCACACTTAGTAAGGATTTATTACCCAATATATCTCATTTCAACCTATTGGTTTCTGACTCTGAAAGATGGCAATAAATCTGGCGTTGCTATTTCTGTGGTTTGCTCTATGAACATGATCTTCAGCAAATACTACCCCAGCTCTGGAGCTGGAAGCCACAGAGCAGTGTTTGGAGAAGCTTGCAGGCATGGGCAGCTGCTTTTGGTCTGAAGGGTTGCCAAAACAAAAATCTTTTCAAAACTCAGCTCTTCCAAACCCCTTAGATCCCCCATCACGAGCTTTGCCTTCACTGCAGAAATAAACAACAAAAAAGCTTCAATGAATTCAGCAGTTTGAGGGATTATTTTAGTCAGGAGAAAGTGGTTTAATCCTCTCATATGAGTAACCAGTGCTATTAAAAGCTCAACCAGGGCATTCATGTGAAATGTCCAGTCTCACCATTATTTGCCTGGACTTTAGGTATTTAAAACAAAAAACTAAACCAAACCACAACTCTGTTGAGCATGCAGAGAAAATGCCAAAGAATTTATTCCAGTGCGTGAATGATTTTGCCTGTCTCCTCCAGGGTGACATAACCCAGCACCTTCAATTGAATCAGAAATGTGTGCATCCTGACCCCATTTCTGACTGTGGGGCTCCTGGTGTACAGCTGGAGCTGTGTTTCCCCCAGGACATGTTGATTTGTGCCATTTCATGTTCCTTCTTTAGCTCATGTCCATGCAGTGTGTTTTCTTCCACAGCACTCTTCATTTTCCCTCTGCTCCTAGAACTGGTTCTTGCTGTGATTTAGGAATTAGTGCTGGGATACCACGGGCATCTGCTCCACGGGGGCTCAACCACGGCTGGCCTGAGCTGAGAAATAAAGATATTGTCTTCCTAAAATTAGTGTGTTTTTAATGCAAATCTTATTCTCTCTTCCTCAAGGTTTATTCTACCCACCATCAACATCTGGAGGTTGCCATTGTGCCTGCTTGGAGGGGGACCAGAGAGACAACGATGAGACTTCCCACACTAGCATGCACTGCTGCTGCTGGAAGCAGAGGAACAAAGAGGTAAGATTCAGGAATTCTGGGGGTGCATGAAGAGAGTGTGATCATTCCAGGACAGTGAGTGCCTGGATTAGGGAGACTCCAGAGGTCATGCAGATATTGAACTGAGGAGCACGAGGCTCAGCTCTTCCCATGGCTGTGATGACTTGATGTCACTCATAGCATGGGTGGCTGATTTTGAGCTGCCCTCAGAGCAGACATTTAGCCCAGCTACTGCTCTTCAGTTATTCCTGGAACACTTAAAGATTAACTTCCTCACATGTTTCTTAATGTCAAGAGAATTTTCCATGCTGGCATGGAACAAAAATGGATTTTTATGCTTTTTTTTTTTTTCCTCATTGTCCCATTCTGATTATTTTGGAAACGTTTTTGGAAGGCACCAATAGGCTACACACACCCTTCAGAGAGACATCTTAACAGCATAGATACCTCTGGACATGCAAGAGGAACTTTAGACAAGTATTTAATCTCCTTGTAAGCAATCAGCCCTTCCTCAAAGAAGCTCAGCTTCCCCTTGCTCTGCTCAGCAGACCTGCTGGCATTCTGTCACGGGATGATTTTTTGATGGTGTTGCTAGCTGCAGAAGGGAAAAAAAAGAAAGAAAGAAAAAAAAGATGACTGACAATAACTTACACTGAAGCATTACTGAGGAGCTGGGAATAAATCCACTGAGGAATGCTGAGGCATGTAAGCAGAGCTCTCCCCTGAGTTTGCTGACATAATTCAATCTCATTTCCCCAGTGTAAGACACAGAGTGATGGCAGACAGTGGTTGCTATGTGCTGCCCATGATGATTTTTTTCTCAAGAAGATGGGGACTGCATCCCACAGATTTTTATTTATTTTTTTTTTCCTGTGTCACTGATCTCACTGGAGAAACCAAAGTTAGGGTAAGTCAGAGGTATCAGAGAATGGTTTGGGATGGAAGGCACCTTCAAGATCTTCTTCCAACCCCTCTGCCATGGGCAGGGGCACCTCCCACTAGAGCAGGGTGCTCAGAGCCCCAGCCAGCCTGGGCTTGAGCTCATCCAGGGACGGAGCATCCAAAACTTCCCTCAGCAACCTGGTGAAAATCCTGATCAATTCCATATTTTTCAGCTATGAAAACTGACCATGTGCATTTCCCACTGCTGATTGACATCACAAAAGGGCAGCTCTTGGTTGTGCCTCCCTGAGACACAGAACCCTGGCCATTGCAATGAATGAGAGGAGAGATTAGTTTATCTTGTCACTCTGTTGGCAAATAAGGTTGTAGCTGCTTTGTACATGGCAAACAATCAATTGTTGTATAATTAGTTGCATTTTGCACCATTGGCATTAAAGTTCACCAGGTCTGAACAACTTCTCCTCTGGCCTGCCCTGTTCATTAGAGCTTCATTCACATTCCTCACAGAACAGCTTAGTTTGCTTTTTACTTTTAATTAAAAAGGCAAACTTTTGGCATCTGCACGCTCTGAAAATGCAAACAGTTCTTAATTAAAGTGCAATATAGTGCCAAAAATAAGCATAATTAGTCGGGCAGTGCAGCAGTTCACAATGAGCTCCATTCTCCGTATACAAAAACCACAAGAAATTACAAAAAGCGGAGCAGAGTTGAGCAAAAGGGATAAAATGACCACAATAAATCAGTGCTGCACAGTTTTTAAACCCTTTATTTCCTTCATTACAATTATTCCTAGGAGAATCACATCCACTCTCTCACAGCAATGCATTAAAATCTTGACAGTGTGTCTTCATATCCGGCATTATTAATAATCAGGCAGGCGTGTTTTTCTCATTGCTTATTCACTCACAGCTAATGGAAACCCTGCCTGCTGCCTGCTATTGTTGTGCTGGTTTATGTTGCATTACAGCCACGTCCCTAATTTCTGCTCTAGAAGAGAGATCCAAGTTGAAAGGGTGAGATCTAGGAACTGGGTTTCCCAAACCCTCGACAGAGGGATGCAGGGCTTGGCTCGGAGTTATCAGTGCTGTTTAAACACCTCCTTTATACATTAAAAGGTTGATTTCAACTTGGTTATCAGGAGCCTGGGGTTGATCATTCATCTCCTCAAATAGCAAAATCCTACTTGAAGCTATATTATGCATGAGCCTCTAAATATGCTATTTCATCCAACTCTGAATTCAAACAACAGCCAAACCACCAAGATTCTTCAAATGCAGTGCTCTGAGGAATCCCAGCTCTTTGATTGGTCCTTGTTCCTCCATGCTATGTCTCTCCAGGAATATCTGCAGATCGAAGGGGCTCTGAGTGCCCTGCTCCAGCTGCTCCCTGCTCAGTGCAGGGGGGTTGGGCTGCATGACCTTGAAAAGTCCCTTCCCACCCAAACCAGTTGGTCTTTTCATTCTATAAGTTATGATACCCCTGCCCAAAACTAACTGGTGAAGCAGCAATCTGCTGCTACATCCTGTGTTTGAAATGCCACAGCTTATTTGGTTATATTTTAATTAGCTGTCTGCTCCTTTCCAAGTTAACTCATGTCCAGCTCATGTTCTGCTGAAAGCCATTCCTAATAGATGTCCTGATTTCAGCCTCTAAATCTTGCTCCCAAGCTCTTTATGACGCTGCCCGTGGAAAAAGCAGAAGCTTGAAGACCAAATTAAACTGGTGTCTGTATTTTAACACCCCATATTTTCTGTTTGCAATTGCTGGTATGAGTAAAGTCACTTGTGCATTCAAGAGTGGCACTTGGCCATTTGGATTAATTAAGAATTGTCTGATTTACACGAGCAAGGGTAGATAGATGCCCAGAAGCAGTGTCTACTATCAGGTGCAAGAAGCAAAGTCTGAGAGGCCAGCCCAGCAGAACTTAATGACTTAATTGATAAAGATATAGAGTCATAACCCAGGCATGATTTAAAAAAATAATTTACTAATTTCTATGGTGCTGAGGGAGGCAAAAAGGAGCAAAGAGCAAATAACTCACACTCTCTTATTTATACCCCACTTTTTGATTTGTTTTCTTACAAATTCATAAGAATATAGAAGGCAAGCTAGGTTTTTTCTGCTTCTTTTAAAACAAATATAAAAGTTTCTTGCATGAGTATTTCTATAGTTGTGGAAAAAAAAAGAAGTACAAGGACAAACTCAGCACCTCTGTTTAGCACAAGAGAAATAACCTTCCGTGAGAACATTTAAAATACACGTTGCAAATCTGCTGTTATGTGTTGTTTAGCTAAGCCTCTTAACACAAGCATTTCAGCATGATGGGAGGCTGCCTTGCAATTTAGCAGAACACAGAAGTTGTCATCATCCCAGCAAAAAAACCCCGAGCTAAAATAACAACCTGAACGTATTTTACTGCTTAGCATAAGACAACCTCCAATAGCAAAGCACTCTGTGGCAGGGCTGCTTTTCAAAGAGCCCCTAAAAAGGCAATAAAGTCTTTCAGATGGGAGACAGATTAAAAATAACTGCAGCACATCCACTCCAGTGGTGCAGGATGTCTCAGCAGGGTTATTGCCAGGTTTCCTGGGTACCTGCCTCTGGATGATTGGCGTTTGCATTAGAGGATGCTCATGAGCTCCTCACCTCGGAAATTCCTGCAGCTCTGGAGGAACTGTGGGTTAGGAGCAGAGCTCGCAGCATCTCTTCTCCATCCTGCCTTCTCTTTCACTATTTCTTTCTTCCCTTGGCCCCGAGGAGAAGGCTCAAGATTCTGAGCAGTCCTAAATAAGCTTCCCCTTCCCAGGAAGGGTGGGATGAGGTGATCTCCAGAGGTCCCTTCCAACCCCCACCATGCTGGGATTCTGCAGGGTCACAGGATGTCAGGGGTTAGGGATCTCTGGAGATCACCTCGTCCAACCCCCCTGACAGAACAGAAGAGAACTAGAGCAGATTCACTTAGAAAAACCTCCTTGGGAGGCTGCCTCTGGAATATGACCTCAAGGACTAAGCTGAATCCTGCTTGTGCATAATATTCATTTAGAAGCACATATGGATATATTTTAATAATTTTTTCCCTGCTTATCTCCCAAACTATGAACCTAATATCTCATTTGTTGCATGTGATGTGTAATATTTAGTAGATAAGCCAACATTGCCCTGGGCTGGGAGTTAATGATGTCACAGCCACTTGCTTCTAGGGATGCTGAAAGGGTTTTTTGAAAGAAATTCTGCTAGCACAAGGAATGAAGAATATAAACTGTGATTTTAGAGCTTTTATTCCTTTGTTGCTCAGTCCTGGTTTGTATAGGTAAGCTCATGCCATCTGAATCAATGATGCCAGTTAATGATAAGACTCTATCCCCTGTTTGGACTTCCTGAATATAATGATATCATTATAAAGTATGAAAAGCCACAATCATTTCAGCCTGCTATGAGCCAGATCTGAAAGGGCTTCCTATTCTGCTCTCATAAGAGGAGGTGAAGGGACAGGAAAGTCACTGCAGAGGCCATGGGTTGGCAGACAAGGTCAGCACAGTTTGGGCACCTCATCTGTGGGCTTTTCAAACACTCTGCCTCAAACTTCAGCTCCTCACCAGCCCCCTTTTGTGGAATGCATTTCCACTGGACTCCTTCACAGACAGCTGGGCATGTCACAAAACAGTCTTTACTCAGCAAACTCCCGAGATTGCTGCCTCACTGGTGAAATTAATTAGCATTGACTTATCAGTAGATGTGGTGACCTTGAAGTATCTCTGAGCAAACAAGCGTGGACTAGGGAAGATCAGAGTGCTCTGTGTAATCACAGCTCTTCCCACACCCAGCTTTGCACACTGCAACACTCACAAACTGGTGCTTTGGGAAGCAGAAGGACATAGGATACCTCTGAGGTTGGTTCACAGATTTATTTGGCAAAGGCACTTGGATAAATGGGTTGAGTCCCCATCCCTGGAGGTGTTTAAAAACCATGTAGATGTGGTGCTGGGGGACATGGTTTAGGGACCCTGGCAGTGTAGGGTTAATGGCTGCACTTGATGATCTTCAACGTCTCTTCCAGGCAAATGATTCTATGAAATATCACCAAGAAGGCCACCAGCATCCTGGCTGTGTCAGCACTACTGTGGCAAACAGGACCAGGAGAGGGATTGTCCCCCTGAACTGGGCACTGGGGAGGCTGCCCTTCAAATCCTGGGGTCAGTTTTGGGCCCCTCACTCCCAGCAGGACACTGAGGGGCTGAAGTGTGGCCAGAGAAGGGCAGTGGAGCTGGGGAAGGGGCTGGAGCAGGAGTGTGGGGAGGAGCAGCTGAGGGACCTGGGGCTGTTGAGCCTGGAGAGAAGGAGGCTCAGGGGAGACCTTCTGGCTCTGGGTAGTTTCCTCTTACAAATATGTTGGCTTCCAATAAAAACATTAACAAGAGGGAAAAGAATTATCATGTATAACCTATACCTATAGTTTAATAATAATAATAATAATAATAATAATGCATAATCTGGTAGATTATCCTAGGTGGAATAATTTCCTGGTGCATGAAATAAGTGGGATAAAACCACCTCTTAAATCTCGCAGACGATGTGTTCCTGGCATCTCTATTCTAGGATCAAACGCCCGTGGGAAGCGAGCGTTTAGGTAAAAGCCTTGCAAAGAGAAAAAAAATCCTTCTGGAAGAAAAGAAGCTGCTTGTCTGTAGAAAAAAAAAAACCCTCAGAGCAAACTGGTTTTCAGTGCAACGTTCCTGTCGCTTCCCTGAGCAGCGGGCGCTGCCAAGAGCGCTTCCTCTCTCCCCTTCTGGGGGGTTTCCAGGGGGGGAATTTTCCCCGTTGCTGAGTGCTCCAGGGGAGAGGCATTGTTGAGACATCAGCCCCGCAGCTGCCACGCTGCTGAGAAGAAATGGGTCAGGAGATAAATGTTAACTGAGGTTTCCCCCGTGGGATGTTTTACCACAGGAGCCACGCGGGGAAGGGGATGCTCGGGGCCAAGAGCAGGTTGAACACACAAAAAAACCCCACCTCAGATCCATTTGACCACCAAGAGGTGGCCAACGGGACTGGAACAAACTTCTTTTTGCTGCAGGGAAGAACTGGGACAAGCCAAATGTGTTGTTTAGTTGTCATCCCCCCCAACACGGGGCCTTTGCTGGTCAATATCAGCGGTGCTTTGCGACGTCGCCGAGAGAAGTGGATGTTGGAGGAATTAGTAAATGGAATCTGCCTCAGCCTGTTCCTCCCTGCACGTGCTGCCTCCTCTCCTGCATGTCTTCCTTCCTAGACATCTGCTGAAGGAGGAAAAAACAGCCCTATTGGGTTATTAATTCAGAAGCATCCTTCTACAAAGGAAAAAAAATACCAACAAACCACAACCAAAAACCCAAACCAGAAGGAAACTAAAATTGAAACCTATCCAGGCTGCTTTGGCACAGCTCCCAAGCTCTCATTCCATTTCTAGCTGATGATGTGATGCCACTTTGTTGAAATGATTAATCAGTGGCAAAAGGGCTCTTACCACCTAACCCTCAGCTAAAGTCTCTGCAGCCCACTCACTGGAGCTCAGCCGCTGAATCTTCTCCTCTCCCCTCCTCCAAGGGGTGATGGCTTGAAAATGTCATGGATCTGGCTGCTTCCTCCCATACTCAGCACAGTCCTGACCCCTGTGGACTGGGCAGGGAGAGCTCACTATGCCCACAAACTATAAAAGAATAGTTTGATTTTAGTTACGACCTCCCGCTGACGCAAGAGCAGCGTGAAAAGGCTGGAGACCCCCAAAGGAAAAATTTCCTTCTGACCCCCAAACCCAGTCATCAGTCATTTTCAAAGCCTCCTAAAAATGCCACTGGCCTGGAACTGCAGCAAAGAGGAGAAGAGGCAAAGGGGGCTGAGGCACAGGGTAGGAGAGAAAGGGGGTGGTACGAGCCAATATGAGGATGTTCTTTGTTCCCTCCTCACTCTGCCTGGCCACAATTGCAGAGAACCTCTGGCAGAGGCAGCCTGAGCATCTCTGAGCAGGTGCAGAAAGGCTTAGCTTTAAATACAGCAAATATCCAAGACCATGTGTGGAGCTAAGAGCAAGGACTGTCACACATCCCCTCTCTCCTGTGAATGAGAAGCGTGACCGCTCACCGAGCATCCAACTTGCTGCCTTTTACTCTTCAGTACCTCAGAATAAAAACACACAAGGTGAGAATGAATACATTCAGCCCTTAGATTTATCAATTAGTTTTCTTGTCACTATCTCCAAGCTATTGCTGTTAGCAGCTGAGTGTCAGGGCAAAGCTGCTGCTGCCCATGAAAGTCTGAGCCATAATCCATAATACCTCTTGTGTTTTCTCTTCCTCTCCAGTGCAAATGTGAGGATCAGGATCCACAGCTCACAGCCCAGCAGGATTCCTCCCTGTGCCTGTTGCAGGCAGCTCACCACAGAGCACTAGTTCCACCTCTCAGCTGATCACACTGAACTGAGCTGGGATTTTTGGTACCCAGCCCGGGCCTTTCCTTTCAAGCAGCCTCTATTTTAGGAAGGTAAATATTTAGCATTCCTACTGTGGAGAAGATGCTCTATTTATACCATCGGACGAGAGGGAGGTCACTGCTGGTGCAGAATTGCCAATCAGACTCTGGTGTGAGCAGGAGCTGGAGGCTTTTGCAGGAGACTTGTTACTGCAGCTGAGGCATGGTTTTGTTTGCGCCCTGGCTTTCAATTCCACAGTGGCTTTTGCAAGTGCAATGGAAGTTTAAGAGCAACTGAAGTTCACTCTGGAGACAACACAGCATTGGGAACTGCTGAAAAAACCACCTTCTAGATGCTCACCATTATTGGGTGGGTGTTTTTGTGATAGCTGTCCCTAGTGTGTGAGAATCCAAATGTTTCTATGAAGACCCTCAGGTCGCATTCCCTGCCAGCGCTGCCTGGCACAGGTCTCTGGATCAGCACAGCAGAGCATGCTGAATGAGAACAGCCTGCTGCAAGGAGCATGCCCAGACCACCACTGCTCTTGTCAAGACTGGAAACACCTTCCCTTCTTTCATCACGTGCTCTCAGAGCTCTTCCTAGAGGAAGGAAAACAAGGAACTGCTGGAGAGAGTCCAGTGGAAGCTGCAGAGATGATGAGGGGTGTTTTAACTATCAACTGCATCAGGCATTAAGAATATAATAGAACAATTAAGCTTGGAAATGACCTTCAAGATCATCAAGCCCAGCTATCTAATAAATATTATCATCAGCACTAAACCATGTCCTGAAGGGCCACATCTGGATGGTTTTTGAGCCCCTGAAGGGATGGTGATTCCACACCCTCCCTAGGCAGCCTGTTCCAAGGCCTCACCACTCTCTCATTAAAGACATTTTAAAAAATATAATAAAATAAATTTTAAAATGAAGATAAATCCAACCTAAACCTGCCCTGATGCAACTTAACCCCATTTCCTCTTGTCTTATGGCTGTTATGGCTGTTAAACCCTGGCTTTTAGGCTGTGGTAGTTTCATAATTCAAATTCCAGCTGAGAGGAAGAAAAGAAAAAGAAAACCCTAAGATTTTTCTTCTTTGCTGTGTATCAAACCCTGCAACTCTCCAGTTGCAGTTCAGGTCAATTGGCATACTTTGTACTGCTCGTTCCATCCCGTATTCCTTTTTAATTGATTCTAAAAGTAGAAATATGAGAAGTCCTTTCAAAACTGCCAGTCTGAGAGCTCCCTTTGAGGAAAAAAAAAATAATAAAAAAGCTTGCTGGATTGTTCTGATCTTTTCAAAACACTTCTCTTTCCCCTCACCCCCAGCCCATTCTTGTTTCAAACCATGTTTTCTTTTAATATGTGACAAATTTTCTGTGCGATGCTTTTCAATGAAAAGAAGCTTTCTGAATCCCAAACATTTCACTGGAAATTCTCCCAGCAGCTACAAGAGGCTCTGTGGGCAGTGAGAGCCATGCAGGTGATGGTCACTCCTGCAGCCAGCAGGGATGGTTGAATCAGCCCTGGCATTAGCCTAGGTGTGAACTCTCCGAAACGTTCATCACCCCAATCAGTTTCTTCTTCAGTTTGTTCTTCATCTCCTTTCCAGCTTTAAT